>NW_019060359.1:104501-121172 GCF_000696155.1 Zootermopsis nevadensis | reverse complement strand
ACACGGCTCGACGGACAGCCAGTCTCCTGCAGGAGTTCAGCTGGGAGGTGTTTAATCATTCACCCTCCAGCCCGGACCTCGCTCCCAGTGATTTCCATCTTTTCCTACACCTCAAGAAATTCCTGTCCGGTCAGTGTCAGCGTTTTGAGAATGACAGAGAGGCGGAGATGGTTGTCACACAGTGGTTCCAATCCCAGGCGGGCGACTTCTACGACACAGGTATTCAAAAGTTGGTCCCACGGTATGACAAATGTCTCACTTCCGGTGGCGAATATGTTGAAAAATAGCTGGACACTTGCTGTATCTGTTGCAATAAATATTTCCATGAAATTGTGTTTTGTTTCTGTAAACGGCCCCAGGGAAACTTTGTGGACGAGCCTCGTATTTACCGTCCCCGAGACGTAGTAAGGCTTGATGCATCTAATGCATGAAATGGAGCTCACATTAGTTTCAGGATTACAAAATGATCAACTTAATTCGACCTTTGCGAATGTGTCTATGACGTCACAGTTGTCTGGTACCAACGACCTTTGTATGGGCGGATTTTCTGGCTCGATGACGATGATGATGATGATGTCAAGTGGACTCGCCCGGTCATTGACTGGGGATTCCCAAAGTAACCATGAAACCATGGTAAGCAAGTGAGCATGGGATACCCCGTAGTCATTTTTGCGCGTATAAACGCATCTGGTGTACATTATTGCTGTCCGAACCTAACCATAGTTTCTACTCATTAATTTTAAGATATTTTTATTTTGTGCTATGTGTAGGGCTTAGCCATTAATTACAGATTTTTTTAAAATACTTTCAAATGAATCCAGTCTACTTTCTCTGTCTCATTCTTTCTATTATTAATTAAGCTTAGATCTTACAAGTGGTAGCCTTTGTTCAGATTTTCTCCATAAAATTTTGTATTCAATTCTCATCTCTACCATATTCAAATTAGATTTTGGTTGAATAACTGTAGCACAGTGAAGGAAACGTCTCTGACATGTTCAGGCCTAATCACATTCCGGTTCACAGACACCAGCTTATCTTTACCATTCCATTGATTTACCAAGTACCTTATATCATTTGTCCTTTATCCTGGGACTGGTCGAAGAAGATCTAAAATTTTAAGTGTGGCCCTAATAAAATTAAAAATGTTCGAGGTGGTTTATACATGTAATAATTTTTACTAAAGCACAAAACTTGAATGCTCTAGTATTCTCGACTAAACATAACAAAGTCCATACAAGAATGTGTACCACTAAAATTGTAAAGAAGCGTTATTCCGTAACGAAACTGGGTTACGTAAAAGTAGAATTCGTAAGGGTCCGGATGAGAGGAAAGTTTTTATGACTCTTCACCCAGCAATAAATATAACTGTTCTCTAAACAAGAACACAGTTCGTGCTTGCTACAGGAAAACTTACCAGCGATTTTAAAAATTTCAAACCATAATATTACTGCCCTTCAGACTGTAAAAATATTTCGTAAACTACACCCACGACTAGACTACAGTATGACTAAAATCAGTGAATCTGAATGCGCAAGATAATGCTTGTTCAAGACGTTAAGAATATTATGTATCGAATATGCATATATTTCTTAAATCGATGAAGAAAGGGTCTGATGTGTTCCTGCTTTCGTCATCGAATCACTGAGTACCATTGTCTTTGGGGTTTAAACATTTCGCTGAATATAATTCAGGAGGACGTAAAACGCCTCTCTGAATGTATTGTGAAAAGGACAGTGAATAGAGAAAGAGCATGAATAAATGTAAGAAAGAAAAATAAAAAGAGAATGAATAAATTAATGATGAATTGGTCTGATAGTGCCCGAATACAGTAAATTCAAATGACGCGGCAAACAGTTCAGTCCAGTTGCATCATTACTGACAGAATCGTAAGTTGTGAATAATTTATCAAGGTCATGCTGTTTCCTCTGCATCATACCGCTTCCAGGTTCCATTACCGGCAGAGAACGAAGTCGAAAACACTAAATATTAATTCAGGACTTAATATTTTATATATCTTGTTCTCACGGGAAAATTATCATCCACTATTACAGTCTACCGGATAAGAACATGCACGGAAAATCAATGTCTAAATGTTTATCTAATGAGTTGTAACACCGTGTGGAATTGTAGGTACCTACGAACGCTTCGGAGAACAATATTGCCTCCATAATAAGCCCTGAAGATAGGTGCAAGTATGTTCAACCCTTCGGCCCTCAAGATGGAGGAAATAAGTTCCTCCGAAACATTGGTACAAGTCCAGACGGCATTACTACCCGGAATACCAACATCGACATCTTCACCGCCGCGAAAGCCTAAAATTTCCATTTATACACTTGTACATTTGTCCTATTCTTTTCAGAAGGCCTGCAAGCTAATTACGTAACAACGTCCTTGACAATTCATAACCATAATTTTTATTCTAATCAACAAACTGGATCACAAAAAATCAGGTAATTGTACAGATTGAAGCCCTAAATAATTGTAATTTACATAAAACCACAGAACAGGCAAGACTGTCAAATGATCAGCACGGAAAGATCTTTGTAACATTCTGATAGAGGATATTTCTAAGACAAGTCGCATTCGGACTGAGAGAACTGCTGAGTTTAAGCGTAGATTCGACTTGAAAATTCTGAATAAGAATAAATGGCACCAGCAAATTGTTCGCCTTTTAAAATAAGTTTTTTAATCTTGAATTTACGATTTGAACGATTGACTAACGAATATACTAAATTAATAATTTGTAACTACATCAGATCAATATAACAAATATAGCAGTAAAAACGAATGAGTTAATTTCACTTTCATAGAGTGCGATCTATATAAAAAATACATTAGATCAAATCTGAAACTTTCGTGCTTATATTTTGCAGTTACTCCAAGCAAATGCAGCATAAAAAACAAAATTAATGGGGGCAAGTTTGCAAAAACAGGAAATTTATTTGGGAGTGGCACACAATCGCATTGTAAAATAGGTCTCAAAATAGATAACAGACAGACCTAATGGTCAAATTTGAAGTAAAATGGGAATAAATTGCTAATATTTACACACTAAACTTACCCCGTGGGCGCAGTGAAATATAAAAATAATTCCAATTTATTTGCATCTTATTTAATCAGTCCACCAATGCACGTTTCATTCAAAGTATCCTCAAAGTTAATTTTGTGCTCAAACAAGTTTTGGTCAGTGGGAAAGCACCGGAACTGATTCTCCCATAAATTCGAATAGTGGTTTGTATCTTTCTAGTTCAGAACCAACCGCAGTGTTTCAGATAGGTCTTAAATCTAGAGAAAACGTTCACGTAAAATGGTAAAACTTTCTCTTTGCGGTCCCTTTCATCTGATGCCTGACCACGCTCATTGTTAAAACCCCTGGAAAATTTCACTTACTTTTTGCTGCACAGGACAGACAGTGCAAGGTGGTATGTTCTCAGTTCTGTGTGGATGGTCCAGTGATCAAAGTTTCAATTTGTCTGAGCTCAGTAGTTCTTCAGTTACACACCTGCTTTGTGTGTGTCAAACGTCACTGGCTTTCAAGAAGACTGGAGGTAAGAGTCTCTGCTTAAGATTTAATTTGCGCGAACTCATCAAAAGGTTCTGGGTCTCCATAATATTTTTGAAACAATAATTAAATGTGTCCGATATTGGACAGATATTCTGACTCGGACATGACAATAGTTTGCAGTACTCTCTGCAGATGGAAAGAAGGACAAAATTACTGAAAATTCCTGCCTTCAAACACGTGATCTAACATCGCGGTCGAGTAGTTAGCAATTTTACATTGTATTCCGAAGATCCCGGGTTCGAATTTCGTCCAGGAGACCGTCTGCCCTGAGCTTTTGTTATTTTACTCAGTTACTTTAGGCAAATGCTGGGCGGACCTAAAATGCATGGGACGTTATAGGGGGTGGTAGGACAACGATTTAGACGGCGAACACTAAATAAATAGTGTCATTATATGAATGATTTGCTCGAAATAGGTAAGTCGTTTAAAGTATCGTGTGACACATTCTGTGTGGCATGTCTTCTATTCAGAACGTTTTTTCTCAAGGAAACACTTTACGAGTTACGCTCACAGACGTAAGTACAAAGGCCCCTAAGCAAAGCGGCCATATAAGGTTGATGGAACATAAATTAGTGGTAATATTTGTTTAATAAGACGCAACAATCGATTATATATTTGTACATAAAGCAACAGCGTGCATTTCGAAATGAAAAGATACTAAAATGCCCCGAACAGAAATAAAATCCAGACCTCAGTATGTGTCTAAAATGATCACAAATCGATACTTCGGTAGAATGTAACAACACGCGTACGTTAAAAGTATGTTAGGAACTTCTTTCCACATTCGCTGGGCTGATTTGAAAATTAATCTAATGTAACTAATAAGGAATTTTAATCCACGGAGATAAAAGATTAAACTTTGATTCATAGGTTAACAGATCAATTATGAACTTGCAACTGGTATTTTAAGAACCAAATTTCTTTTTTTAGCAGAATTTTGTGACCAAGAAGTGTTCGTTTATTTCAAATCCTAGGCATTTCAGGTAGGAGGGATTGTTGGATCCACAAAATCCCCTTACCCAATCCATAAATACGGTCTTGGTCTAAAACTGACAATCAATCAAACTAGGGGATGTTACATTTGCTGCAATCAACAGTTACGTCGGCCTGTCAACGTTTGGCGGGAAAAGGTTTAGAAGAAATTGTTAACTGGAGTGTATAATGCAGCCACTTAGGCAACAAAACAATGGACTATTATCACACAATGGACTATTATCACGGACTTCTCATGATTTAAAGGTAACAAACGAGGTGGTACTTCCGACAGCTTGAGACATCGACTGCACATGTTCTACTATATCAAACAGCTCTTAAAAGATACAGACAACATCGTAATTGTCCACAAGATACTAATCTTTAGTCCCACAATCTGAGTCTACACGCAGACATAACAAAACAAAAACTGTAAAACATGCACTTAACAGGGTCTGGAACTTTTAAAAAATGCAGTAAGGCTATGTTATGGAGGCGGAACCATTCTGCTCCGAAAGGAAGACGTGATACGGGATGCAGTTACATGTACAGAACTCTTGGAGGTCGCATTTAATTTAATCAAGGAAGTTGTAGGGGTTGCAGCGACTCGCGGAGTTAGTGGGAAGGGGGATGAAAAAGAGAGAAGAGACGTCTGGTGGGGATGAAAGGGGTTCTGCGCTAATGCATGAGGTGTAAATGTAGCAGAGGTCCCCCCACCCTTACTACCCATTGCTACTATCTCTGACCAAAGCAATAAATACTCCACTGTACAGTCGCCCTAAAATCAAAGAAACACATTTCATGTACATTATAATAACGAGTACAAAGACTTATATTTATGCTCAAACTCATTAACAATGGTTGTTTTACTTACATAAAATTTATATTTTAATCCAGTTCTGCTAATATTGTGGCCCAGTTCAAGAGGGCAAAGTCTGATTCCTCACCATGTAGACTTGGGTTTAATCCCAGGAAATTTTAAGTGAGATTCGTGGTTAATTAAGTGGCATCGAACCAAGTCTGTATCTAATTCTTTGGCTTTCCGCCACTAATCGTCATCCATCATGCACTGTCCCAAGAAACAGATAGCCTTCACAAAGCAACACATAATAATACTTTTGACCCTAGTGAGAGGTTCAAATATGAGAGGCACGTGGCTGCTCTCGGAGTAAGTCAATCTTTTGTGAGCAATAAAATGTAAATTGCCTGTCACCCAGATCTCATCTCCGTTGCAAGTCTTGGTACAATCACACACACAACAATGCAACTGTTATCTATTTTAGTTGTAAATTTAGCAAATTATATAATCCCAGAATCGCCTGGATGACCAAGTCTTATCTACTATCAATATAACGTTCTTTCTATAGAAATTCTACAAAGAGTTCGTCTGAGTCACGTTAGTGTTTTAAATAAGCTCAATGTATACCATAGTTCAAAAAATTTATTCCGTTATTGCTTCAGAATTCCGACTGAATTCGGACTGTCCGTGCCCATACCTTTATTCAAATAGGCATTAATATCGTGCAATCCTACTTCAACTGATCGAATTCTGTAAAACTCAGTATCAATTTCACAACACTACAGACCTCGCCATCTTGTTAATTTTTTCTCTCTGCCCCCCCCCCCCTCCACACATACTACCATGGGGGCAGCGCCGACAAATGATCTGGTGACGACAGAATTAGCTTTACATTTTCAAATACACATGTTATCATCGTCGTCATGAAAGTAATTTTAAAGATGGCGTCTTGTCGACAAATTCAGCCTCCATCAGGATTATTACTATCTGCACATTAGGAATCTATTTTATGAAACATAAAGTCGTATAATGGTGATTTAACGAAATAATTTACATGATTGTGATAAGTGATGAACAATCATCAGTTGATAAGTAAAATGTACATGCAGATAAGAATATCTTCATCTTTGTTATAACCCTCTTTACGTTATAATTACTTCAGATTTGGCAATGAAGTCTTTAAAAACGTTAAAATGAAATTAGATACCTCAATAATAACCAAATAAACTAATAATAAATTGGGTATAAAATTTTGTTTCTTCCTGTACTTTGAGAATAATCACATAACGCACAGAGCAAAATATGAAGAAATGGCAAGAAATTTTAGGTGAAGGGTTGAGGGTTAACATGATTAATGTATTAATGCATCAGAACGTTGCTCCCTTTGTTTCAACTCTTATTTATGAGGAGTCCTAAGTTATAATACACTCTGTGGTTACGCCTACAGCAAAAGTCAAAGAAACGAGTAGGTAATGGGCATGCATTGTGTTTTCAAAAGTGCATCTGCTGTGAAAGGGGTTGGTTATATAACACAAAGCAAAGGAAAAGAAAAGGGAGGGTAACCATTGCGAGACCCAATCATGCACTCTCAGTGGGGTTTATGCTAGTCTATTTTATATTGCAAACTGTAGTTCCTGGCTGCACTGTCTACTGCAACACGTGACAGTTTTTATTCCTTCCCGATGCCCTTTCTACTAAATGGCATATAAGCAGTCAGTAGCGCCCTCGGTGGGAAACTCTGGAACTAGGTGCTCCAACCTCACTAAGGCCAATTAGATAACGCCTTAAGTAATAGGCAGCCCAAACAACATCGTTACATCGTTGGGTAGTGTACCCCTGAGGTGAACAACTTGATGTAATGGGTTAATTGAGAAGTAATGCAGAAAAAACTGATTTAAAATAACTAACACTTTACAATGATCAATGCCAAAAATTTAATCAAGTTTTCTGCTTAAATTCTATTACAATTAGTAAATAAAATGATAAAACAAATGGGACATGTAGCACGCATGAATGGATTAGAAACATATACTAACATTGAAATGAATAAGTGTTATTTCAACGGGTCAAATCATTTGAGAGGACAGTGCATAGATCTACGCAACATTGACAATAACCACACAAATCTGTTCCAGATTTCTACAACGTGTAATATAAACAAAATATATGGAAGATATGAGGTTGCCGTTCTCGGTGGCGAGTATGGGTTATTGCGCCGTGTAGTCTCTTTGAAGTTTACAAACGTTTCAGATGTGCTTGATGCCTCCATTATCAAGACGGTCGCGCCTCTGGAACGTCGTTAAAATCCTACCACAATATACGGCGCAATAATCCAAAAGACACTAATTTTAAAAATATATGTCATCTTCAGGAATAACAAAACTATATTGTGAGCAATGACAATATTAAAAATATATTGCACCATATTAAACGTTATATAAGTAATTGGCTTACGTTTATTCGTAAGAATACTAATCTGTTTTGTGATAAAATTCTATTTCCAAAATTGCATAATTTATAAAACTTGATAAATTTGTTTTACTTAATTTGACTAGATTCGGAGGAATGATGACAGGAATCAGTAACAAACTACAACTGAGATTATATTAACCCTTTAAATCAGAGTGGTAGCTGTATATGCCTTAACAATGTGAATAGCTGCGTTTTCTATGTATGCGTTTCTTATGATTCTCAGTGTAAAAGAGGAATTATTTCCTTAAACAGCATTAAAAAATTTAGCTTTGTAATGGAAAAGTACCGTGTTTTCTTTTAGGTGCGGAATGAATTAGGTCTATTAATTATTTAGACACACTTCGGCTTTAAAGAGTGACAGCTGTACCAAACTAATATAAAACACTATTCAGAATAAAAAACTGTATTTTGGCATAGTTCCTGATCTAAATGAGTTATATGAAACGTATATTTATTTCAATCTTTTCCTTAATAATGAATTTAATAAATGCATAAAACATGTGTTAGCCAGAGGGAATCCAAATTAGCTTCTAGACACCAAATACCAACATAAATTTATTGCCAGGCATCTTGCCAGATATATATTTGACCGGACGACTATTTCATTGCATGTGCGTGCCACTGACCTTCCACTTCCAATTCGCATTTTTCTGTGCATGGTCCATACGTTCCAGCTACAGGCGCAGATGCTGTTTTAATTAAGCAACAGAAATATACTCTATTCAATCCTATCAAACGTTTTCAAGTTGAGGATTCGTACGTTTCCTAGCCAACTCAAGAATCAGTTCGCAGGTAAAAGAGAGATTCTTGCCTACTATCGTATTTTATAAGGAAAAACAGGCATGTGTAACAACATTCTTCAAGTATTCTAGTATTAAATTTTAAAGATAATAATGTATTTCGTGTCTTCATCGCTCAACCCTGTCTTCCTTTTTTTCCCTTTGCCTACCTTTAACTCACTTAGAAGTAGTTATAAAAGGTGCCTAATGACAACAAAACTTGTAAAAAAGAACATTCTGCCACCTAGTGTCATTGTCAAGAACTTTTTTAGTCATGCATACCACACATATAGACATAGATATAACTTGTATCCTCCTATATAGATGGTATTTGAACAATTTTAATAAGTCAACAACTGAGTATATGACACTGGATCTCATATGCTCTCTCTGACAATATTAACGTAATCCGTGTAGTCTGAAGATCTTCTGCAACGTCGATCAGTATCTACCGGGCAGCACGGTACCATATCTGAGAAGAAAGTCATCTTAAGTCAATTAAATTTGATTATCTTGAAATGTCTTAATACAGTAATAGTCGGGGTGCTGTGGACACAGTATCCTAAGTAAAAGAGAAACGAGTTTAGACGCTTCGCGAATAGCGGGACTGTGCAGTGGATAAATGGACCGAGAGCCGGAACAGATGTTAGGCACCACAAGGTACGAACACACCCCAGTCCTCGCCAGACCTGTTTTAACTCTGTAATTTATAGTAATTTAAACGACAAGTTTCCCGTTATGGTGTATAATACTAGCCGGCTACCAGCCTTACCGTACTACAAACACCGTTGTCATAATAGCCTATCTTGAACCTTGCAGCTAACGTAACATCCATACAAAAAACATTAAGCTATGTATGGAACTCAGTCTCAAATATTCAAATTGATTACTAAAATTATTCCATATCGTCTCCTGTTTAAATCAACTCCCCTATTAGAATACGCTGTCTGTTATAAGGTCTATACGTGAATACTTCACGTGTGACAAATATTGACACATCCGCATGTCTTTAAGTTCCATCACTTACTTATTATTGTCCGATTCACAAGGTCGATTGGTTTGAATGTATGTTCTTACATCTCATTGAAATACAAATGTGTTGTTCCCCCATTGCTTAGCAATCAGTGTTATCAGTAGGCCTACTAAATGTATTACACACAGTCTATGGGAGGCTAGTAAGGAAGGAAATACTGCATTGACTAGTATCAGTCTTTATTTTCAAAAGAAAATTTGACAATTTCAGTTTATTGGTCCGTGTTTAAAAATATTAACTTGCCCAGTGCCAATCCTGGTCTGTAGTCATGTCGTGCAGAAACGCAATAACTTATTAATAAATCACCCCAATAATTGTACCATAGTATTATTATTCATTTCAGTGGTTTGGGGAGGCAATGCAATCCAGACCAGAACATACGCCACTACTCACCACATCATATCGTCTCGTATTCCATAGAGAATTTTTAATTATGGTCAACGACGAGAAATGTGTGTGTTTTCAGACAAATCTCTTCCTAGACCAAAGAAAATTTAAGTGGGGACTGAATATCCAATGGATCTAATCCATTAAATTATTATAGCTGTAACCTGATACGGTATGACCATTGAATTTGTGATGGTACTTATTTCTTGGTATCATTGCAAAGCTTTGTGTCTATCATGCAATAGCACTGTTATGATACTTTAATAGGAGATATAAACGGTATTTAAACATTTAAAAATTAAATCTTAAAACTGACTAATTTTCGAAGACTGCCTGTCTCCTACTTCGGGTATAAGTTTATCTAATTGTTCCTCATCAAGCCACTAGTGACGACTAACTTTGTCTAAGAGACCCCATATACTAAGTAAATTCGTGCCTGAAGACGAGAGTA
Organism: Zootermopsis nevadensis; assembly: GCF_000696155.1. Next base: position 110,714 of record NW_019060359.1, on the reverse strand, counting down.
AGGAAGTCTCCGAAACGCGGTAGATTGTAGAATTTTAATTTTTAAACACAGGCAACAAATAATGCCCTATCAAAGCATCCTTCGTTATTAGCGCATTAGCAGGTCTGAAGATTTGGCAACCATAATATAATTTCGTTGTGAATTTGGACTAATTTTCTATTATATATCTATGCAAATAGAAGTATTTTAGGGTCTACTACTTTTTTTCTAGAGGTTTACTTTCTGGAATAAGTCTCCGTATTATGAAGCTTAAATATAATATAATTTCTTGTTCGCTGCACATTAACAAAGCTGTGAACGTGACAGCAGTATTTCTGACACACTTATATTTTCCTTTTCTCAAATACTCTATTTATATGATCCTGCTCGTCAGTTTCAACAAGAACAGAGACACTAAAGTTTAATTGCTTAGGCTATTAACTAGACGATGTAATTCTGGAAGACCGTTTCGAACAAGTCAAAAGGTCAGCTCCGCCCGAATGAAATGATAATGGTAGCAATGCCCGAAAATGCAAATTTGCAAGTTGTAGCATTTGTTAACATGGTTGCAATCTCAAAATAGAAAAACGGACAGGGCAAACGAACGGCTGGGGATGTAACGAGAATCACTTACTCATTGTAACGTCCAGTGTTTGTGTTTCTGTGCGTGTGTGTTTTGTTAAAATCTGCAACGGTTTTATACGCTGATTACATCCAATTAATCAACCCGATGTCCAACCACCAGTAGTGGCTTTCAAACGAAATTGAAGCCCTGGTGAAGAGGGAAAACGGATATAGCTACTGAGAGCGGCGAGAGGGTGATACAAACGGATCGTCATCGACCAAAATGATCGAAACAAATGGCACTGGAAAAGTATTGGAAAATGAGCGAGAGATCGATTTGGTTTCGTGAGAATGTTGAATGTTCAAGGTTTAGCAAATGGGCTGGTAAAAAAGGGGGTTGTATCCGGAAGGGTGGGTGGTTGTGGTTTTAGGCATGTTAAGTGCAAAGCGATAGAAAAGGGATTCCTGGGATTTTTGAAGAGAACTGGAGGGAAGGTTCATACATTTTTCCCCGCGGGGCAATTGTATAGGTTTATACCTATTGAGTATACTACTGATAGCTTTGACTCCCTCTTTTCCACGTTCTGTCTATATATTTCTATCAGTATGTACTTGTATACAGCAATAAAATTAGTAATCATCTTGCTGAAAGCAATTAACCCTACAGATCACAGTGGGAACGTGTATACCACCTGCTTGAACAATCAGCAACTGTGCATTTTGTATTTATAGATATTTTTGATTTTCATTGTAAGCAGAGATTATTTCCTTCAAAAGCATTAACAAGGTCATATTTATAATTGTGAAGTGTTGGGTTTTCTTTGCGGTGCGGGCTGAATTATTAAATATTATTTGAACGTACTTCGGCTTTAAAGAGATAAACAAAATTCTGCCACAACTTTGGTTATATTCTCTCACCAGCAACGTGTTATCCCACTGGTTTTTGACAATCAATATAAAACTGATCGTAGGGAGAATTGGAACCCCTTGTGTAAAGATAATGAAATTTTGGAGGGAGGTGTGTATATGCATCTATCTCCCTCTGTTATAAAAATGGGTGAGTTATTTCCTCTGGCAACAAGTACGGTATAACACTAATTCCAGCAGCTATCATCAGTTTGATACTAATGGCTTTCAGAAGCCCGTTGCTATACAATATAAACGTATTCCCTTTTCATTACATTACATTAGCAGAGTCGGATCGGTTATGACTCTTTAGTATTTATTTTTGCTTAGGAGGAACGAAAGAATAATTGTTTTGCAATAAGCACAGACAAACACATGTTAATTTATTATAATCTCATTCACTCCACTTATCAGGGTTCTTTAGAAGATACTGACACAATCTAGTAATTTTCCACCTTTTATGACATCAAAAGGTTCATTACCATGTTCACACAAACATTCCAGTGGTAACTGGCCTAAAGTAATTTCACAGTCGTTGATTGAAGAGCTAAAATTAGGAGTGGCACATGAAGGAGACAAAGCGTGGACTAATCTTGACCATTACCGACGACTTCTTGTGTAGTGGCCCGAAAACTAACAGGTATCATTACACACTGACGGAACATAACATGTAAACTTCTAGTTTAATAAGAACAATTTTATATTCGACATACTTTGAAACTTATTTAGAAAAATAAAGACTAGAAGGAGAAATGATATAATTGTTGGTGCTTTTTAACTACTACATTATTTTATATTTCTTTAAAACAATTAAGAAACGGATACATTAAATCTGAGAGGCTTCTAGAAGGATTTATTGGAAATTGGAAAGGTGTGGAATTTTGAAATCATCTGTTCAGATGTTCTATGATGCTCGTAAGCTAGTAAGGATCGACTTCTGTAAATATCTGTGTCTTAAGAATGAATCTAATAAGTATCACAAGGATATTTGTGAATAGAGTGATGAGGGGAATATTTGATTGAAAGGAGGCCAATAAGGAGCTTTGTAAGTTTCAGCACATGTTATTACAGAGATGAAAACAAAGAAGATGAAAACGGCATGGTATACAGAGGAGATAAGAAATATATACAAAATTTTGGCAAATAGAATTAAAATTAAGAAGTAGCCATAGATGTGGGGATAAAATTAAGATAAATTTTAAGGAAACAGAATGGGTGAGTGGGGACTGGGATCATCTGCGTCTTAAGGACTGATGGTGAACTCCTGTGAACACAGTAATGAACGTTGGTTCTGCAAAATGCAGGGAGTTTTTTGGCGATATGAGTGAATACTAACGTCTCAAAGTCTCTCTTCCTTGGTGTTAGTAAAAAATACATCACGACCGAAATTTAAGGTTCAATATTTCACGTGCACATGTCACCACGGAGGCTAACCACGTGCAGCCTGTTTAATATGCAACCCACCGGGGCCAAGAGCTCCTGCTGTGTAACAAATTAAATTTCATGAATAAATTAAACAATTTTCAAGACGTGAAACTATTTAGCACTTCCCTTAATCGAACAAGAAAAATTCTTCACACGGAAACTGAAAATTGCCTGCGAGTTTGTGACACTGTCTGAAGGAGTCGAAAATTTTCAGAATAATGAACTTCATAATCTGTACTATCATTATTTTTAGGTGGTCAAGTAATGGAGGGTGAGATGGTGGCATACAGCACGCATGGGGGTTGATACATGCACACAAAACGTTACTCTAGAAATCGTAAGGGACGAATACTTTCATGTAGATAACACAGGAAATTATTGAAACAAATCTTAGAGAATTTGGTAGTGAAGGCGAGGAGATCTTTTGCACAGCAACAAGTAATGTGCTTCATAAAAACATTCTTACAAATCAAGAGCTGTTGTATGGCTCTTTGCTGGACTGTAAATCATAGATAAATCTCAGATAATCCTAACAAATGCAGTTGACGAGAAGCTGCAGTAGTCGAAACAGTAGAGTGCAAATAGTTCAACACTTCTCCCGACAGATGTCGATATTGTTTCACAAGGCGGGACTCTTGGGGGAGTGTTGTTTAAGGCTGGGCTAGACCTGGGGGTTGGTTGGGCTATGAATGAATGAGGGGTGGAGCAACAGGAGGGAAGAAAAATGGATTCTGCCAGACATGTCTAGTCCATCAAACAGCACAAAACAATGATGGCCTCCAAAATGACGGCTGGTTAATATATTCGTAACGGTTTCAATATTACAAATAATATTATACGATGCCAATAGTTGTTACTTTCTATAAAGAGATGCTTATGTAATGTGCGATAGTATTTTACATGTGCTGTTAAGTGAAGGTCACTTCTGAATATTATAAATAAGATAAATCATGTTTATGTGCAAAATTGTTAGATATGAAGAAGCGTTAACTGAGATCTACTAAATCTACAATTGTAAGTATATTATACTTGATGACAGTAGTTTTCTTTTAATTCACTAAAAAAAATATGACAAAATACAGTGCCTTAGCCATGTACAATTCTTTTAAAAAAACTCAAAACTGTATCTGAAGCTATGTCGAGCTGAAAAACATAAGTTCTGAGAGTTTTGGTTGTATAATAAAATTGTTTCAGGTTTGAAAAACGTAAATAAACTTGCCCTGTGAGTGTATCATACGTCTGGAGTGCAAAAGACTTCAATCACTAGTCAGTTATTTATGTTTTTAAAGTTTTAATAAATTTTTATATGTTTCTCATTCTTAAAATAAAATAATTTTAACTCACAAAACGCGCGTTGCATTTAACATAGTAGGTGAAACGGGAGGAGTCCAACGCTCCAATTTGCATGTGTTCTGTAATGGTAGTACCAAGTGCCTATATAGTTTAGACTCCGTAGTATGTCCGAAGGAGTAAGAACCAGGAATACAGACAATGCCATTTGAAAATACGTTACATACTTATAAAGAACTGCTGTGAAAATAGATGTGCCTAGCTAAAATTACGGAAATATGAAACAGTAGACATTTGACAGCAGTGTTCCCCAGGCAAAGATATATTAATAATTAATGATTTTATTGGCATTATGCCGTCCTGTATTAAAACAATATGCATTGTATTCCTTCTTTTTCAATTTACCTCTTCCAAGTTACAATTAACGCAGAACCATGACAAATATTTTTTCAAATATAGTAAATATTTTCTACATGCCGTGATCATTTACAAGAAATTTTCTCTCTTTCCAGTTGCTAGTAAATCAAATTCCATTAGTATTAGTTACCAAGTCTTCGACATTATCTCCACATTAAAGTTTTCCAGATTTATAAAATTAACGTTCGCAAAAACTTAATTTCATTGTGTGTTTTATAGGCCTATCCGATATGTAAGCTTTAGGCCGTTTACACAGAAATAAACAGGGCTTATATACTAAAACTTATTTAAATCAGCTAATAAATTTTAAACATTCAAAGACTGTTGGGAAGTACCACCTTCTTTAACATCCAACAACTCTGTTTTTTTCCGCAGAATGTATCTGTTGGTTTTTGAATGTTTTATTTGAGGTAAGAACTGTATCATTAAGTAGTCTTATTATTCGGATAAGCTTCGGGCTGCAAAATGTTAATGTAAAATTAGAGTTTTGATAAGAAAGGAATTTAAAGGACACGCATTTGACGTTTGCCCATATTGACCCTCAGTAACCCTCAATAAACTAGGCTGTAATAGAACTGATGTAATGCACAACTTCATTTCGATATAATACTTGGGTCCGAGATAGCTTAAGTAACTAGCTGGCTTAGGAAACCCGGTTCCTGTCATGGGCCAACAAACTAAGTCGCCTTCAACTCCTATCTGCCATAGACTCAGAGATGGACTAGGCTGTCCTATATATTTTCTAATGAGGTAGGGTATGTAGGAGGTTTCAAAAGCTTAATCATTTCTGTAAAAGTACATTAATTCCCTCCTCTCACTGAGTTTCATCTTTATCGGCATAAAGTTTCTAAAAAATCACGATTACCTCAGAGCATCATTTAACGAGTAACATACGAGACAAACGATATCCTTCCAACCACTACAGTCACAAAACAGCTTCCTGGGAAGAAATTTACATAAATATATATAAGTCAGTAACCTCTTTTTCAGCAACACCAATCAATATTATGAGTAGACCTATAGTATTCAGAAAGCCCGGACAACGAAGGGGCTCAAAGCCCCACAAATTCACCGAACGGTCAGTTATTCCAATATTTTCCCAAGCCACATGAGCTAATTTAAAATTACTAAGTCTCAGTTGATACATAGCATGCACAGTTCTTCATCAAACTTGACAAAACTCTACAGTTTGAACTCTAAGCGCTAATCTGCCCATTAAAATTAATTTATGCGCATTCAGGCTTCTAATTAAGTTACGAAATAATCTTGATCTAATTCACTATGCGAGTTTCGGCTCCAGTAAAAAATTGCTCTAAAACAGGAAAGGAAATGTTCAATAAATTTTATTTTCTTTCATCCGCATGTGTTTCAATACCCTGATTAGTTTTATTTCAAAACCACAATAAGTGAGCATGAATAAGATACCTAATTTTATATTTGGCTTCATCCAGAAGATAAATCTAAAACAGGATTACATAAAATCTCACTTAGCAGCAAAGCACACAACTGGCAGTAATGATGTACGTAATCATTCTGATCATAATCACGAGTAATCCACTAAACTACGTTCAAATAGACATCGCTAACTGATATTGTTTTTTTAATACTGTTCATTTTATGTCAGTCGTTCTT
>NW_019060359.1:76178-104411 GCF_000696155.1 Zootermopsis nevadensis | reverse complement strand
GGGGGGGGGGGGGGGGGGGGAATTCGTTTCAGTTATATGTGAGGGATTCTGACATTTTGCCTGTGTTCTAGAGGGTGGACAGGGAGAAAGGGTAAACAATCTATCTCTGTTATTTGGATAGGTTCTGACAGTGCTCCCATCTAGCAATCCTGACTAAAAACACAGGCAGGATATGACATGGTTGCTGTGTGTGTTTGGATGCTACACCAAATGGAAGAGAGAGACGAACGATATGGATGGACGGAATAGAAGAGAAAAAAGGAGGTAAAAGAGAAAAAAGAGTTATGACTCTGGTTTATCAGTGTGAACTGAAATGGCCGAAGCCTTCATAACCGCAGACACATGATGAATCATTTGCAGATTCAACACATACATTCACTTGTACAGCGTATATGCACATCTACAGAGACTGCCTATTGAAATTGGAATAGCCTACAGTAAATTTGAGAGTTTATACAGAATTATCGCAATAAAATTAAAAATTTAGAAATCGTTTATTAAAATTGTTATTATTTAGTTTGAAAACTGTTATTATCTTGTCCACTTTCCAAACGTCTGAAGAACTCAATAACAAATTTTAATTGTTAAAGTAGGTGGTATTTAAGAAGTTAATTACTTGAGACCACTGTCGGAACAGCTACGTCATGGCTCGCAATTTTAATCCCGCAAATTCAGCCTCTTCCCGAAAAGCAGGAAACAGGGAAACAGTTAACATAGGCCCAAAATATTCAAACACGATAAATCTAAGGCTCAAGTATCAGAACTCATCAAAATTTCAAGGAATTCATAACAAATAGCCAGTTTACATGATTACATGTCTGCGACTGCGGGCAATACAATTACAATTACTTCAGCAGCGAGTCTGAGCACATAATAGAGGCTTACACCCATATCTCGCAACTCTTTTGTCTCCATGCTAATTCGCTAAATAGCGATTTCTGAATTCGCATTAAGATACTGATAGCCTACATACACGTGAAGTCATAATGAAAAATTTCAAGAAAATTGTCCCAAGATTAATGACACTTATGGCAGCAAGTCTGTTTTGAAATTAAATTCCTGACAATCATGTGAGTCCCCCCAACCTCACTAATTAACATTCCTATCACGTCTAACCGCCACTTGAACAAATACTACTCCGACATTTCCCATCTCTGAAACAGCGTAGAACTGGCCTATAAAATAAACTTCATATTAATTAGTTCTGAAAATGCATTAAATAATAGGATAACCTGATAATTTCAGTTGGTGTTTTTAGCAGACTGATGGTAAGCAGGACTATCAAATTACTCGCGTGTAAAGTATAACCATGATGATAGAGGTGGAAGGGGACGTCCTGTATGATAGGCTCAGTCAGCTACGATGATGTATGGAGACAGAGCACTACACGCATCCGCGAGTTTTCAATTTATCAGCACGTCCATCCACATACTGGAATAACCCTCACCTACCCTTGAAAACTGTCCACATAACACATCAAGTCCCATATCACCACACCAAACCCACCCCAGTCCTCCACACCAACCCTATTCAAACGGTGATGTATTTGACCCTATATAGATTCTGAACCTCCCAACATCCTACATTCGCCCTCCCCTCAAAACCTCGCTTTATGCATGATGACATTCCCTTCGAGCCACACGAAATCGTAGTAACATGCTACTCCCTTAGCAAGCATTTTAGTAGGCACCTGAATACGGGTAAAAACTGGAAAGCCGGTACCCTAGATACGCGGAGTGCATATGCACCTACGTACTACATGTCATTCCGAACATAAAACTTCATCACTGAAACTGTATCTTCGTAAATCATAGATACCAGTACTTAACGTATGATGCATCACACATATTATCTGTGATTATTTCCACTGTCTCAATTTTCCTTTCTCAAACATAAAGTTCAGGGATAATAGGTACTTGAGAGACGAATTATTCACTGTCGACTCCTGGAAACAATATTAATATGTAACGTACAAAACAACGGAGATCACAAATTCTTCCTCAAATATTACCAACTGGAGAGACCTAGACGTAGATGGGAGGAAAATCTCAGGCGGGATCTATCGGAAATAGGAGTTGATGGAAACTGGATTTTGTTGGCCCAGGAGGGCTTTGGTTAATTCGGTGATGAACCTTAGGGTTCCGTAAGCCATTTAGTTAGTTAGTTAGATGGTATTATTAGATTAGTCTACAGGCATTCACTGAATAAAAAACAAAACCATAACTTTTGTATCATTTTGTCATTCTTACAAATAGAGATATTATTCACAAAACAAAGTTTAAAGTAACTTTATTTAATATTCAAATATTAATTGCTCATCTAATATCAACTAGGGGAAAATACGTGTAAATGAAATTACATTGGTCATGAAACTAGCTAAATTATGAATACATTAAATAGGATAGTGGCCATGTTGTATATGTTATAGGCAAAAAACTGCGCTGGGAAAAAAATTCGAGTAATTAATGTAAAAACGTGCACTCTAATGCAACCGCATAGCAAATTAAGTTCCAAAAACATATTAATTTTACCAATACGCCTGCTAGAAACGTTTACAAATCACATTTTTAAGGTAGTTGTTCTAAATAATATGTTACCTACAATTAAAAATGCCCAGATTCTGAAACTATGTTTTTTTTAAAGAGCAGTATAAGGCCTCACAATAATATCTCTATCCAAAGTGGCTAAGATTACTCGGAAGACAAGGGAAAAATTACAACTTGCTAACCGCCTCACTTTGTGCATCATCGACGAACATTCAAATAAAACATAAACATAAACAGGACGGTTCTACGCATTCCGGTAACTAACTCCTTGATGCCGGGTCGGTCTTAAAGACTGACAGTTGCTCAGCTTGTCAAAATATTTATTCTGTTTTCATTGTAGGCCGAACCTATCATAACCTTACCATGATCAGGAAGTAGGAGCACACCACTGGATGTTGCAATGAGTCACGTGACTTCATTCGCTCTTTGTTTCTCTAGAAACTAAGACTGTAGAAGCAGATTCCAAAGATTCAATTTCACCGTGCAATTTTCCTATATATAAATTAATAATAAAGAGAATAAATGTTAATTTTGTGAAGAATTTTTTCGAAGAAAAGAAAAACAGACAAATAAGCCTAGTCCGATTGCTGGATGAGCAGATTTTTAAATAAAATTATTAACGATACTCATAGGCCTATCTGACTGTGGACTTTTGTCAAATAATTAAACTGATGTCAATTGTTTATCCCGAATTCAATATGTTGCGCTCTTCATAATAACAATAACAGATTCTGAAACTATGTAATTTATGTCCATATGACCTAATATATATTTCTTAAAAACGTTTAACTGCAGTAACTGGATGTTCCTGTAAATTTGTATTTTTGAGTTTCTAATAATTACGCACCTCACTCACAGTCACTTGCAAGAGTTCAAAACAAAACAAAAGAAACACGAGAAATACTGGTAGGCCTACAAGCTACAGTGCATATGCTCGCATTTATTTCATATTTAGTTATACTACAGGCACATCAACTCTAATTGGTGGATGGGTGTAATTTTTGTGCAGTAGCAGAGGAAACAGACATTTAAAATTAGTGGAAAAACAGGTTCCAGAAAAGGAAGGATAACTGAATTAAATTATAAAAGAAGAAGCCGGAAACAGTAACAAATCACGAGGTGGTACGAGTGAATTTGATTAAAAGAGACAGCACGAGGAATATCATTGGCAACACTCCCAACAAAATAAGAGGAGTAGGTGTCTGCACAACTGCCTTGATACTGACCGAAACACTCGTCACCTAAAAATAAAATGAATTTCAGGAGGACGAGAAAATCCGGTTACCTAATGAGCAGTTTCATAAATTGTACTCTTCACTTAATATTCTTCGGATGATTAACTCAAGAACATGATATTAAAATGGATCTGAAATATGGTATGGATGAGAACATAAACTTTTGTAAACACGGTTCCATAAACGTTGAAAACTAACAACTTCTGAAATAACGCTTTGCACCGAGGGGTTAATTAATTAGAAAGATAGTAATGCGATTGGAATAAATGTATTACATCCTATGGATACACTGTTTCATTCCTATATTCGTGCAAACAAGAGTATCTTACTGGATCTAAAGATATATTGTAACTTAAATATATTTCGTATACCCAAAGTAGCAGCGATTTGATTCAGTTCACTGCACTGCACTAAGTCATCATGATTATAAATTTTTACGGATTAAGCCTTGTGGCCTGTCCAGTTCAGAATTACTTCTAAAATTATTCATCAGTTTTGAAATTTAACAACATTCCTTCGACGAGTAAAGAACGTAGTAAGGCCTCTGTTTACACAGAATCCATGCATTGAGCGAGTTTCCAACCCGCGATCCCAGTATCCAAGTGGCTAAGACCCACGAGAACTAGACTGTTTATTTCTTTTTATTTGATTGTGTGTAAAACACTATTAAATCCTCCCACGTAACTCCTGATTATTCGTCTAAATCTATTATATTGATACAACTTTAATGCCCTAATTTTATTCAGCCACTCCATCCTCAAAATCACTTTTACTTGGTACAGCAACGTTCTCCTTACTCAAACACCTCTCCCAATTTTTAATTGCTCTGAAAAGTAGGGTTTCAATGCCTATTACAATTCCTAACGTTTCTACAGCAGCCAACACCTAATTGCTTGCTTCAAGACCACATAAAAACTTCACCCCACTTCATGCCCAGTTGTAAATAAGGAGCACAGCGTTGTTAGTTATGCTACGGCGCGAGTTTTGAGCTGTCTTCACCAGCTTGAGCTCCGCTGATAGTGTACTAACAATTTTACAGTGACCTTGAGGCACGCAATCTGGTGGCAGCTGCTACAATAATTTTTTCTTCGTGATGTGTTAATCACGTTTACGTTTTAAATTCATCATCCAACCCGAAGTGTCGGCAGAATGTAAAATGACGTGTATATTTTAATTCACAGCGCATTGGACACACTCTATTATAGCTCTCTTTCTGTAACCGCACAGTTTCCGTATTACATTCTGCACCAACTCACATCGCTGGCCAAGTATCTTTTGGACTCTCTTTAGTGTATTCATCTCTATCCCAGCTACATTTCACACCGGAGTAAAAGCTTTATAATGACGAACCCCGGTTACACTAGGAAGTAAAATGTTGTTTACAAATCATCTTTTCTCGTGTAGTAGATAAATCGACTGTCAGAATAAAGTAATTTGTATCTATGGGTTTTTGTTTTAGAATAATTTGTTTGAATTAATTTTAGGAAGAAAATCAAAGTCTGTAATTCGTGAAACCTAGGTACAGAGAAAAGAAATAATTTAACGATTTAGAGAAGGAAACACCGACAAATTCTGTGTAGGAACTGTAAGTTCCGCCAACATTTTATTTTTAAAATGTGTACCAGCATAACGCTGGAGGTCATGGAATTATTATAGGCTTGTTGGTAATTGCAGTACTGAAGCAAAACGGATATGTGGCCTTTTGCCCCCAACACAAATTAGGTGGCTGACATTATACTTAACACGACAAAAAACTGAAGTATAAGAAGTAGATAAAAAGTAAGAGAACGAGTTGGGAATGAAAACATGGATATGATGGGGGCAGTGTTTAGACGGGAGATATAGGACGAGATTGGATAATTGCAGACTACAAGATATTTAAACAGAAAATAAATGACTGAGTGAAAGTAGGTCTGCGACCTCCGTCTCTCGAGCTTTGTTTTGTTGTGTCGGGAAAGGTAAGACGATTCAGGCGAACCTACAAGTGACGCACGTGAAACACCGAAACTAAACCGGCATGTGAACAAATATTTCAGAAAACATAATTTAATTCTACCTTCACGGAGAAAAGTCTTCTGATGGTCGTTGGCCAAGAGTTCCCCACCTTTTATGGAAACCAAAAATTACATTGCCGTGTTCACAAAAACCAACCATTGGACCGGAGGCAAATGAATCTATTCCACAGTCCACTTCCATACGAAATTCTTCTTATTTTTATCTGCAGGTAAGCAGTAAAATTATTTAATTCAATTCAATTCATTTATTTAAGTGCTTGACAACAGCCAAAAAGGCCAATAATAGCCAAGCACTAACAATACAAATATAGATATCTAAGTCTAGAAAGAGCGAAGCTTCATTTGTGAAGTTCTACAGTAGCCTAATTAGGCCTACATTTATAACTAATTAGCTCATTCTGAAATAATGAAACTTTATTTTCAAGCATAAAACCCCACACTTTTAAATAGTCCTATACGGTACTAAAGAAAAATTGCAAATTAAATGTTATTAGACATGCTTATGACATTAAAATATTTTAAAGATATTTACGAATATGTTGGCTATGTAGATATAAACTTCGTTGTAGGCCCACACACAATATTTCTTGATCTGACTTAATATCCAGTTGGTGTACATACAACTGTCTGCGTTACAGCTGTAACAACAAGGTGACAGTATTACAGCTTAGTCTAGTTTGTATAGAACTGGGGCTCTGTATCCTACTGCCCCACAGCGCGTTAATTTCGCTTCACGGTTGCGCTGTCTAGAAGACTCTCGGTACCCTGACATTATTTTTATCCCATAATATACGCTACTAAAATCTATACTTGTGATACTGTGACGTAAAGATTTATTGAAGAAGATAATTCAATTAGATCCGCAATTTTTTGATGACGTGCTATGAAATTTCCTACGTGGGCATGTTCCTCAAGGACGACTGCCTATAATCAACTTGGGTACTCGCAAGATAGTGACCAAGATTCACACAGGAATGGAAGTTCTAAAGTTAAGATGATTATAATAATTTCATCAATTTGGACGAGAAAATAAGTAGTTATTTTCGAGAGATACGTAACAGATGGTTACAGAACGAAATGTTAGTGGAATAAAGACAACATAGCCTTGAGCTGCCATGATATCCTCCCCGCCTCTATGGCAGCTGACATTGAGCCATCGCTGGAGGGGAGAAGTTTGCTGGTTGGTTCTGTAGCGAGGGACGTGACCGGCAATTGTGACGGTCGCTGAAGAGGGAGTAGCCCGATAAACACCCGTCTCTCTGCTCCGACAAAATGACAGCACGGCTGAAATGGTGGTAATGTCCAGAGGAAGAGCCTAAAATGTGTATTACTTTGTTCAGGCAAGTGGGAGCCAACTGTTATAGATTGTAAAATAAAGAAATGGACTCAGAGTAGGTTTACATAAATTCACGCACTAAATAGCGAATGATTTATAACTGTAGCATTTGAGGATTTATACACCTCTTTCTACATGGATTCATTCCACATTAAAGTTTCGTATTTGAAAACTCTAAAATTGTTCAATTTAGATTCTATATTTATTTTCTGATATTTATATTAATGCAAGTATAATGTTTTCAGATATCACTGTATTTTAATAAAAAAATAAAATATCTGGAAGTCAGTCATCTTAAATTCTTCCTAAAATTGTATTAAATTATGTCAGTGTAATAAATGTTTAAAGAATACCTGTATTAAATTAACAATCTGGTTTTAAATTATTTTTACTGTCGGAGTTAGCTACACACAAATGCCTTGCAATAAAAATTCATAAATGAACCAAACAGTATAGGCCCATTTCACTATAAAAACAGCTTATTTTCGTTATGTCCAAAAATTCTCATGGGAATTTTGAGAATATTTTCGAATTGCAATTCGTGGTAATTAATCTTATAAAACGCAAACTTTATTTCTCATTACACGCTGCTCATTATAATTAATCAAAATACATTTTTTCAAAAAAAAATTAATTGCAAACTTTATTTCTCATTACACGCTGCTAATTATAATTAATCAAAATACATTTTTTTCAAAAAAAATTAATTCTACTTTGTACCCTAAAAGTTTTTGTATGAGCTTAAATCTATTCCTCGTTTTAGTCCCATTCTTTAACACCCTTGCATCCCCTCTTGGTTTCACAATTTAGCACCTTTATTAACATTCATATATGGGTTAGAAAACGCTAAAAATTCACTCACCGCAAACATACATACACAGCAACACAAATATGAATGTCACATGGTTTTTATATTACGTGTAACCACTGGGGGAAACACTTATTTTTATTTTAAGGGGTTTCAGAGATGAAAGGGGGGAGGTTTATTTGTTTTGCATGACTCGAGTTGCTTCTAACGGACTAGGCCCGCTATGATAAATCAAAACGCACAGCCAACACCAGGAGGAAGCAAGCAATAAATATACAGTAGTGGAGTGGAGGACACCAGACCTCACTATTCTCTCGCACTTGGTACGCTTATATTTTAAACACTGTGATAACAGGAATTACATTAATATGTTGATATGCGACTGAGTTGTGATTTGTAACTTCATTTTTGTTCTGTTTTGAATTAATTTAAATAAAAGGAAGTTGCGTAGGCCTGTGTTAGGCCTATATATTATATTTGTGTTGACATGCCATTTCATTGTTGTGAAGTAGTTATAATTATTAACTGCACATAAATTAAAAACAAATCAAAATATGGGCCTATAAAGGCTTGAATTTTATTAGACTATTTAACGCAGTACAAATTTTCCAATTCACACAGCCCTAGCTAATTATTAAGGAAGTGGTCAGAAAATGTGTGTATGTAAACAAACGCTGTATTCTTATAACTCTAAAATACTTTAGGTTGTGTTATGAAGATCTGTTCGGCATGTAACAAGCTATTTGTCTGAGAACAATTAGAATATGAAAAAGTAGAATTTGAAGTCACGCTCCTCTTGGACTATGCTTTTCCAAATAGACCTTCTGAGCTTAATATCGACAAGGACTGGAGAGGCTTCGCTTGGAACCAACATACAGGTTCTTCAGATGTTATATTACAATGCAGACAATTTCAATTTATATTCTTGGCCAACATTAAATTTTCACTTACTAAACTATCAGTTTGTTTCCTTTGCAGAGATAATTTTCATTTCCTAAAGCATTCGTCATTGTTTAATGCTCGCTTGGTATAAAAGATTGTAATTTCATTCCATATTCTTCACCAGTGAAGTGAGGATTCTGTTACCGAACAGCTTTGTTTCTGTGCATGGCACATAAAGTTACGGCTTGTTACTGCTTCAGTGATTTATAAAGTTGTTCCGACAAAATAAGAGCAAATAAACTGTCTATTTATGTACTAAGTAGGAAATATCTTAAAATAAAAGTGGCAACTCAAATGTAGTAAATGTCACATTGCTGTTATAAAAGTCTTCACACTGTGTATTTTAAAACAGCAACCGCAAATAAGCATTTAAGAAACTATCAGCAAACGGGAGGAAAATTTAGAATCATAGGTCCCCAAAGTGGAGGTAGTTTAGAGGACGGACTCGTGTCTTTTGTTTGTGATCCTCTTGCAATTCCCCCACTGCCTCTTATTCTACTTCGTCCCAAGAGAACTTAGACTCAACTCTCTCTAGCTCTCGCACACGCATTCATTATCCCTTGCGCCCTTCTCTCAGATTCTCTCCACGGTCTCCTTTTCTGGGTAATTAACTAATTACAGCATCGCACATAGTGCTGTCCCACAATTAGTATGAAGCGTGGTGGAGCAACCAAGCTCCCTCTCCTTCGCTTCATCTTCATCTCTTAACCCTTTCATTTAATTACCAAGTGGTTAGTTTAGGGTCGTCTCACCCGTAAAGAGTAATGCCTATACACTACTATAATACAATGTTTGGATTATCATCTCGGAGAAAACAAGAAAATCCCACGCACTCTGCCTTACAAGGAGGTCCAAGTGACTTGAGAGTATAATCGATGTTTACGGTTTAATTTACACACGATTTGGTTTACGAAGCCCCTACTTTGTGGCTGAGTGCAGGGGTTAGTCACAGCTACTACGAGATATCTAACGATGTGTATGACAGGAAAACACGAATCCTTCTTGGGACTTTGCATATTAATTGTACAGAGGCGATGCACGAACATTTTATTTCGAAGGACCAAATTGCTAAACTGACGGTTAACCTCGGGCCACATAACGTGGACTTAATAACAGATATTTATTTGGTATTATTAGTACACACGTTGGAACTACTGCTATCGAGAGCATCTAATGGAATTGTTGTATTGGTTGTAAAAGAAAATATATTTAAAAATTCGTAAATAATATAGAAAATTCAGAACGTGCTTCAAGTCACATGTGATGCTTCTTTTGGTCAGTCAGTCTGTTACGCTCATCAGTGAGAAAACTTGTCACAAGTTCCTCCAAACAGCTGCCTTTCGCCTCAAATACGGATAGGCTATTTGTTTCAAGGAAGACAAAATATGTAGGACGATTAGTTCGTCGCTGAGAAGATTCCTATAGCCTAATGCTTTAGAAAGGACGAGAAATTTCCCGAACAATGCTTTGTCCTAATCGAAGTTCACAAATCTGAATGAAAGAGTAGGATTTGAGGTTTCCACAGCGGTAAGTCTCAAGATTGCTGTCTTCTGACTGAAAATGCTTGATGTATTTGTTCATTGCTTCTCATGTACCACTATTCGTCGTTATTTGCTGAAATGTTTTCCGGCAGTTTTCAAAGTGATGTTATTTAATAGCTGTGCATGAAATGGTGATACTTTCTTTCTTTGTGCAGAGTTTACTTAAAAGTTGGCACTTCCCTTTCAGCTAGCTACTTAAGACATTCAAGTGTACTCGATCATATAGGGTACTCAATTTCCATGTGCTGACTCATAATTGGTTTGGTTGATGGATAACTCTTGCATACACTTGTCAAGAAGATACACCACACGATATCAGTAACAATCACAGAAGGCGCACTAGGTTATGACCACAGGGTTATACAGCTCTAAATAATGCTTCAAGTGTTATACCACTTGCAAGAACATACTGTTTGCGCAGTGGAGGTAATGTCTGTTGACTCATAGACATTCATCGTCTGAACTAGAGAAACTACTGGTCGTTTCCCGAGTTTTCCAGAATACTTGTAGCAGAAACTTAAATAACCAGTTTCAAATTTTCTTTGACATGCTTACTTTGTTTACGTCTATGCCACTCGTGATCCTACCTTTATCCTCAACAAAGCAAAACCTTCTTTCTCTGTGCATTCATCCTTAAAAACTTTGTTTTCATCTTCTGACTTCAGTTACTTCGTTTTACTTTTGTGAACCATGGATTTTATTTAGCAATGAACGAGTTCACATAAAACATAACACAGTTTTTATGCCATAGCACAAAACTTTAGTGTGCTATAAGCGCTTTCCCTCAATGACTTTAACAACAAAATTCACAGAAAGTTAGAAAGTCGTGTTCACAAGATTACAGCGCACAGACACAATGAACCGAGCAAACCAACAGCTCACACAAATGAATATTATTACTTCGACTGGCAACACATACACCTCGATGCAAAATACGAAGACTAAAGATGATGTCAATGTCGTGTCGTTTTACTTGAAACGCCGATATTCGGAATCATCACAAGCTCAAAGTTATGTTCCCTTCTATGTCAGTTCAGTTTAACAATTACATTATTTCCTGCTCCGTTCTCAAAGTTATAATAGTTGGATGTCCGAGATTTGGAGAACGCATCAAGGAACTGCTACAGAGCCATCTGCCATCGTCCGATGATGGAGACAGTAACAGTACAGCCAACATTCTAATATAGGTTACACTTAATGTTGACGGTGTTATAACATTTATTGTATGTTCTCTATTTATCCACTTACCAATAATACTTATAGAGCTGGCGTGGAAAACTCTCGGTCCGTGCAAATTGTTTCAGTGTTTGACATGTTTATTTCAGTGCAATTCAATTATCTGCAAAATATCAAGGTGTTTTGTGTTTTCAACATTGAGAGATTAAACATCTTTATTTAGCAAGTACGCTAGCCTCTGAGCTTATTTCTTTTAATTGCTGGCAATAACTTCCTTGACATGTAAAATCACGGCCCTCGTCCATGATGCCGCCTAAGGCAACGTAAAGGTTGCCTATCCACGGCCTCTACAGTAGGTTTGGGGCATCAGGTGGCCGATCTCACGTGTTCGACACACCGTGTGATACGCATACATGAAGCATTATCTCCCAGTTACTGTGCAGATAATAACACCCCCTCTCCTCTCTCTAGACTAGATAATAGAGGTTCATCATATAACATACGGCACTACCAAACAAACAAACCAACCCAATACACTAACTGTATGTACACCAACAATGTAGACCTATATATAAACCACCAGCTGACAACATCGAAGCACCTGCACATCTCTGATCAACTCGTGAACTAATGAAACACATGTGTGATCTTTTCAGTGGTGGCTTGTCTTAACGAAAAGGGTTTAAGGTTTCTGCTGTAGGGTGAAGAGTTTATATTTGGTGCATAAAATAGCCTTTCTTAACATGTCGGATACCAGTAGTTTTATAAATACAGGGCGATCGAAAAGTCACGAAAGTCACATTAAAATATATTTGATGGCTGCAGTTCATTGCAGTTACTAAGCACATTGTGTCGCTGTGACTATATAATAGCACACGCAGGTGACGTCATGCTGTAGCCTGCTCGATCCAAGTCCGTCAGTTAGTTGTATTTCAACAGCCGAAGTGCAAGGATGTCTTTTTCGCAAGTGCAAAGAGTGTTCATTGTCAAACACCACCTGGAATCTCGTTCTTGCTTCAATTGCCAGAATGAGTTTAAGGGTGAATAAACTTCGAGACTCTCCTGTGCCAAACAAACCAACAATATCTTGTCTGGTGAAACGTTTCCGTTCAATTTTCGGATTTAAAGTGGCAATAGTTTGGAAGTTATCCGGCAAACTTTGTTACGCTCCCCAGATTTCCAACACTTCAAATAACTGTTTTTTCTGATTTCAATGTAATTTAACATAACATGAATGGGTCTCGT
This sequence comes from Zootermopsis nevadensis, assembly GCF_000696155.1. The sequence goes on along the minus strand of NW_019060359.1, from coordinate 91,567 downwards.
GACTTTTTAATCACTCTGTAGTCTATGTACATCTACTCTTTTTTTAACGAACCAGTTCTTCATACGAGTCTTTCATCACAGTAATAATACACCCAGATCAGACGTATCAAATAACATCAAACTGAGGCAATTTCATTTATAGTGGGACCTCTAAAATTTGTAACTAGACATTATGAAATATTAGATTGAATACAAGAAGAAGAATGAGATGTTTACGAGCAGAAAATTTTATTCGGAAAACCTCAATTGTAGAGACCACTTGAAGGAACAGATGAGAATTCGAGAATAATATTAAAATTGTCTTCTGTAAATTAGATTCATCTAGCTTAGGACTTCTGTGAACACCGTAATGAGCCTTCAAGTTTCATAAAAAGAGGAAAATATCTGAGAAACTATCGATTTTAAGAAACTACACTATGTAAAGCAATCATACTTGATTGCTAAACACTTTTACACAATACAATCACTAATAAAATACCAACACACTAATGTTTTGCATCTTAGGGGAGCACAAATGGATAAGAATGGATACTGTCGGAGGTAACAGTTCTTTTGATGATGGAATAAAATTAACGGAAGAGAATTAAGAACAGAAGAGAGAAATAAAAAGAATCAAGGAAAGGAGCGAAGGAGGAAGGTAGCAAACAACAGGCACGGATACATAAATGGGCAATGAGAGATAAACAGGTACAGGAAACGAACGTGGGAGCTACTTGCGAGATTTTAAATCGAGATCTATCTTGCACGTGTCTGTGTGTTATAACCACGCTACGTGGAAGCTCACAGGTTGCACAGTGATGACTGTGTTATTATAAGAGAATTCAGCATGGAGTGTGCCAGTTCAAGCAGACGAAAGGCTGCAGATGTAACCTTCCCTCACACCACCTGCATGTACCTAATTACGGGGAAAACCGTGGAGAGGGAGCGTACTTTATCCCCACAGAGTTTCGAACCCAGCAATGAATACATAAATAGATGTGGAGTCCACTATTCTAGCATTGGCCATTTGGCTTTAGCTGTAACTGTCCTAGTATCGCAGTTGGGTTATTGAATTTACTGGAAATTGATTGGTCCGCGGAGAGCCATAGTGACGATGGCAGTAGTGGTTGTTTCGTAGTGCTTGTAATTATTGGTTTGAATTAGTAGGGTGTATGTGAGTGTATTCCACAGGTGAATTTATACAGCCAGAAATAGGCGCAACTGTAAATTTGTAGGAGATTTCGCTAAAGAGGATGTTTATTTTCAGTGGCACTAAGGGAAAGTTAAAATGTTCGTATATTTGTATTCTGTTTCAGTAGTTTACTGTTAAGCAGAGGGCAAGATACTACAGCCGTACTTTCTAACAGATTTCTTACAGCGATGTTAGTTATATTAGTATTGCCATCATAATGAATATTATAACTATTATCCTTTTAATTCGTTAAGGATGTGAATTACGAAGAATTACGATGTAGAAAATGTTTTGGCCTCCTGGCTGTTAAAGGAAATAAAAGACGGGAGTTTAACTTTGCTGGTTGTGGATTTAGAGTTCTGAACCTGTCTCATCTTGTAAGTGACATATATCTGGACTTTACTGCGAATCGAGCATCACACATTTATGTAATATGAATTACACTTATTTATTTATTTGTGACTTATTTAAAGATACCATCAGTAGCTCATACTATGTTAGATACGTTGAATGGTGCAGGGAATAATTAATTAAAATGATTCGTATTTAATTAATGCTGTCCTAATTTGCAAATTACTTGTGGGACAGAGGAAAACCATGAATATCAGTCATTATAGCTTGTCGACGGGCCGAGACATCAACTCGAGACCTCCTCGATGTCAGAAAGAAGTGATATCCATTCGACGTTTCGAAGTTGCAGTACAAATGGTCGTTTTGAGGGAATATGTTCATTTTGCAAGAAGTTACAGACTATTTCTCTTACGTCATTGTATATATTTGTTTTGCATGTACATGTGCAAAACATACACATGAGATAAACGCCATGACAGTTTTTAAACCCCTTAGTCCGAAAAGGAGGGGCTTAACCGGTTGGTTGACAAGAGGGTGAGTTAAAATGGCAGCCTTGTATAGGAGGGTTACACTTTGCAAACAAAAGCCCTTCGTAGTGAGCCAGAGAATGAGAGAGAAAAGAAAGGATGAAAGTCAGGGACAACTGAGAGAGCACGATCTGCAAAACGATGATAAAAAGGATAGAGATATTAAAAAGTGTGTTTGCTACAGTGAGAAAGAACTGGATAATGAAAGAAACAAGAATGAGGCAAACAGAAGAACACCAGGGGGGGATTAGCAAAAAAAAACAGTGACGAAAAATAAAAAGACCCACGAGGTTAGTGAATGAAAGAAAGCCCCGTGGCCTATGCGTCACAGCCAGGCTTGTTCTTCATTACAAAGAGTAGCAACAAAGCAATCGCGGCAGCCATCTTGCTTGACATGCACAGCAGCGCCACGCCACTTTCCTTTGTTTCAGTTTGTTTCAAGCTTCAGTTCACAAAGTTTCAGAAGGATGCTTTAGATGTGTTTACACCGAAGGGGAATGGAGAACACGTAAATCAAACACTCACTTCAATTATAAGCGTGCGTAAACATTGTATTTTCCTTGTATGCACTATATGCAAAGAACGCATAACTTAAGCCAATGTGCAGCAGGAGAAATGGTTATCAGTGTTACAATGAGGAATGTCTGTCATGGAACATTGTAACTCGTTTGTAAGAAGAAATAAATTTTCACAACACACAGAAAGCATTATATAAATACGTATGGTTTTCTGCCATGAAAACCGTGGACTAGGATCCTGGGTTCGAAAACCGATCCGATAGTGAATGTCCGGACTTTAGTGTGTCGTTCTATTTAAATATTTTTACTTCCAACAAGCTTATTCCTCATCTCACGTTTCCATCTAACGCGTAACAGGTTAATAGAATATGAAACTAAGCATCGATAGATTATTATAATTGGATTTTACATATTAGATGACGGCTTTCTGCGATATTTCGCTGTGTAGTCTCGTAGAAGTGAACTTAACGATGGAAGCAGTAAGCATCCTCTAAACGTCAGTCAACATCTACGAGACAATACGAGGTGCAATCGGAAAGTTTCAAGACTGTGTCAATAGAGGGCGAACCGGATGTAGTACGAGCTTCTGCCGCTAGGGGGTGCGGCCTACATTCATAGTGAATCAGTGTGCCAGCCGGCATCATCGAATTAGCATTTGTTTCTTAGTTACAAGCGTTTTGGTAGTGCATTGCACCGACCCTCCTGCGATTTCGGAATGGCGTGTGCATCAAACTTTGCCAAAGACTCGCCAAAACGGCTACGTATAACGAAATATTCTTCATATTCACTGTTGTCACATTTTCGAATTAAACAGCCCATAACATAACAACTTTGGAATTTTATCAGTCTAAGTGTATTTATATTCACTTAAGCCACGACTTTTCGAAAATAAAATCTATTTTAATCTTTAAGTGATCATTGGGAGGACAAAAACATATTCTGTTGCGTGGTTCAGTAGAACGAATATTAAAATTAGATGCTAGAGATTAGTCTTTATTTGGTACAGCCTTATCGAAACAATTGCTTATAATCTGAAGTTAGGTCTATGTGCTGATGCCATATTCAGAAGTGGCCTACAAGCAACATTAGTGATTTCACACACTTTATTGAGATACGTCTTGGAATGTATGAATTTTAGGTTTCGAAAGAACGGGATTACAAAGCCATTCATTAGTATAGTTAAGTTAAGTCTGCACCGATTTCGACCAAATACGATATGATTTTGTTTCCAGCCATTCAAATTTAATTGTAGAATAAATAACTTTAAGAGCCACTTTATTAAGGCTTAAAACTACTACGTAAAGTCATATCTCTTACATATTTTGATAATCTTCATAGGCCCATAGCATAGGCACCCTCAGCAGACAACTTGCATCATACCTAAACAAATATTAATTTTTCCATGCGCAAGTTTCATCGCCTCAAAAATTTTAAGAGTGACTTTACTGATGGCCTAACCAAAAATTTGCACGCATCTTACAACTATTTTGACATTCAACGAAGAGACCTACATATCAGCCTCTTTAATCCTCTTTAAGGGAAACTTAACTCGAGGACGTAATGACCTATAAATGCGTTTTGAGTCTATTGTCATACTTCGATGACGCTTCATATAGACCTACACCAGGATCGCGAAATCGCAGTCGTGGTGTATTATGCAAGCATTACCATGTAGGACCGTAAGTTTCGTTCGGTTTCATTCGTTTTAAGATTATTTAACTTAAAACCCTATTCGAAAATATATGTACAAGCATATATTTCTAAATCCTTCAACATGTTTCGATAAAAATTCACACAGCTTACGGAATGAATTATAGATTATGCAGGCACTGACACGTGTACGTTTCATTCGACTGAATTAATTCTATGAGATATTTAATTATGCATGTAATTTAACCCATTGGCTATGTGACAGGTTCAACAACATTTCCTGTGCTAATTTAAAGATTAATTCAGTTTTACTTAAAGTCCTAAATAAGGCTCGCTAAATTTTAACCTAAGAGAAAAATGTCGACATGACGAGCTGTAGGTCTCGATGTGATGAACTGCATTTCGTCCTGTTTCACAATGTATGTGCAAAAAACTCGGTGCTTTACACAAAATCTCCAATATCCGTGATTCATATATTATCGAAGGCGTTGTCTAACCTCCTGGTATTTTCCTGTCGTTTAGTTCTTGTCCGCTATAATTACAAGGCAAAACAAATAGTATGCTCTGTTTGTAACATACGCCTAGCATAAATAACGCACAGCTTTCTAATACCACAACCTAAATGGATGAATGGATAATGTTGAAGAGTGGAAGAATAGACTGAGGTAATAAGTTCACTTCATAGATCAAATTTAGCAGAATAGTATCTTTGTACTGGTGGTGCTGGAATTATGATTCTGTTACAAGGACTTACACTCGTAAGTTAGGGTAAATACCTTAATATAGGGCAACAGGTTGGTAATAAATAATTCGAATTTGAGTCGGGTATAAACAACACAAAAATTACATAAACAGTAACATTGAAGTTAGTGTGTTAAATGCTGTAGCCTATTTAACTTTACTGTTCTCGTATCAACTTAACCGAACTTCGAAGACGTTTTTTTATTAAACAGACACACAGCGCAACAATTCCGATAACGTTGTTCTGCTATTGCCTCTATAATTAAATTTGTGAATGCTAGTTTAAAGTAGCTTAAACAATCAAGAAAATCGCTTATTCTGTAAAAAAGAAATATGACCTCTGACCTTCTCAGCTGTCTGGGGTAATGACCTCTCCGTAGGCGGGATATCCGCCGCGTGTCTGGGTGAAAACGTTAGTTACCATTCTGAAAGCTTTCCGGGGATTCCCCACGTAGTATTGTGGGCAGGGCGTCTTGATGAGGATTCCCCGAGGTCACTTTCACGCGGAATTGTGCTTAGTTCATTACGAGAAATGTACGTTATTATTGCCAATTTTATAAAAACTGAAACGTGTCGTCAGACTTTAATTCCTCAATGTCAATGTTGATAAAAAAACCGTTAGCGACCTCTGAACTGTTACATGCGTTGGACGAACACAGATACCTTACGTCTAACCCAGTGTTCCGCATCTCTCTTTCACCCGCGGCATACGCTGGTTAGTCAAAGACACATTATGGCACACCACAAAATGTCGTCTCACGAAAATGGGATACATGGCCATAACTAAGCATCTGCATTATAATACTTGCCTTATAACAATACAGGCATATGAAAACAACATATTACAGGTGCTGGTTAAACTTTCGATGATTAATAATAAGTGTCTATTTCCAACCACAACGTGCGAATACGCAAATATCTTATAAAAATTTGCAGCAAACATGAAAACTTGTGGAGTCTCACAGGTTGCGTAACACTGGTCTAACCCAATAAGCTCATTTCCTAACATCGTTTCGGAACCGCTTAGCAAGGTTACAGCTATTGCAGGTATCAGAAGTTCAAGTGTCAAGATTTAATAGGTCCTATTGCTTTTCATAACATTTTCTTTCTTCAAAAACAGCTGCTCGCTAACAATAGTTTCAAACTTCAGTTTCGTGAACGCTACTAATAATTCCGCTAGAAATTAACACATCTGCTCATTCCAGGAAAAAGTATTATACAAGATATAAATTCCGTTTAGCTGCACGTCTTTGTAATTTTATCCTCCCAGTACTCCTATGCATTATTACCTTGTAAATCTTGCAAATAAACATGTGTACACACATAAAGAAAGATATATTAAATGCCATACCTGTTACCAAATCTCTGAGAACACCAGATTTCATGTTTCTGCCTAATTATCCTTTTCGTAATATATTTTACGGAACGTGACATTTTTCATTATATTCTTCTCTCCACCCACAGCAGAAAAGTGATTCTAGGTTTTGCATGTTCAGAGACACGGACAGAGCAAGAAAGGAACGCTGAGGTGGGCTAACTATTCATCTTGTACGGAATTAAAGAAGGGGGAAATCTGGGTAGAATAACATAGTGAGTAATAAAGGAAGTGGGTGCATTAGTAAACTTACAAAAAAAAACAACACAGGAAAGAAAAAATAAAGTTGAAAGACGGAGAGATCTTGATTACCCGGGCGATGAAAACATAAAATGTCACACGTTACTGCAAGCTTCCCTGACGGGAGAATTCAACCTTTCTTTAGTGGAATCAAAATATCTTCTTAACACGAAGCTCAATTATACAGCCATCTGCACTGCCGACAAACTTATCATTACGAAGTACAAACGGGTACTGCGTACAAGTGTTTGAATGCTCTGGTGTCGTGTTTTTTATTGCGGAAGACAGGTCCTTAAGTCTGACGCAGGCTTTCCTGAATCTGTGGACACCGCAGATCGACATTAGCTCCATCTAACGGGCCCAACTCTGTCCGTTCTTCTGAGGACGGGGGAAGGGCCATCTTCCGAAACGTAGTGGTTTGAGGAAGGCAACGGAAAAGATCAAAACTGAAATCTATTGTCTTCTTAGCATATCCGATGTCTACAAGAATTTAGTAACTGAAACGAGGTCTGTTAAATCTAAAACCTGATATAATTATGATGCAAAGGACAATATTGTGAGAAACCCATTTACATAATGAGAATAATAGCCATTTCCGCATATTAACACAGTGTGGATCTTCAAGGTATCTTACAGGCTGTGAGGGTCTTGATTAGATTAATGTGATTCAGGTCAGTTCGCAGTGGAGACAACCTAAATAATAGGTTTGCCAAATATCGCTTCATGAGAAATTGGTGTCAAACGGAAGCATAATTTACAGCCTTATGTATGTATCAGTAGCATAGATTAATAGCGCATATCATCCGTACTGTGTACAACAGATTCAAAATGTCGGACATTGTTCAACAAAGTGAGGTAAAAAATGCCATTTCAGAAACATACTTACCACCATATTATTTTATAAGATACTTGTAAATCTTACAATGAACCTGTAGAACGAACACAGGTCTGTATGATATTTGACACTTAGATGAGCGCCCCCCCCCCCAAGCAAATTCCTTTAAAAAATACATCACAATAATATCAGACTTTTTAAGTTGTACACGATGAAAATAAATGGTTGTTTAATGACAGTTTTAAAAAATCTTGCTAGAGTCTTCTAAAAACAAGGATTCTGTAGGTCCATAAATAAATATAAGAAGTTTTAGATTTGGTTAAACGTACACTTACTTTATAAAATAAATAAATTAGGCTTACATTTTCTTCCTATGTAGCGGCTTAACGACTTACTTAATAATATGATCATAAAACACTAATTTTTCAAAAGGCTGCAATACGGGCCTAGAGTCTGCAGTCAGGAGGTTATTTTATTCTTGCATTTGACAGGAATCTGGTTTCAGTCGTCGCGAAGATTTTTTCACTTTTGAAGAAATGTCATAAAATTTCAACTTTCATTTCGATTCGCATAGATAATGTCAACTATAAATTATATTAGGCTACTTCTCAAAACAAACATGTTTAATTCCCGTCAACTTTAACGGGTTAGACTACGCTGATATATAATATCATTTCGTTTTCAAGTTATTTCTAATGCTCGGCCCTTATTCTTATTAAAGATGCCCAAAATATGCTTCATTGTACAAAAATATATAGGCTTATAATTCTAATATTTAAAAGTAATGTCAGCAAAATCAAATCAAGCATTTCCCAAGTGAGATTTACGCTATTGATGGCGGCGATTGTAAAGTTTGTGGGTTGTTGTGCGGTGTAGTTAGAAGGTCGCCAACGTTTCAGTGGTGCTTGCTGCCTTCATCATCAGGAAGTTGAGTAACTGCTCATCGCCCTAAGGTATCAAGCACCTCTGAACGGTCAGTAACCTTCAACGACCAACCACATAACTCCTCTGAGTATCTCATGTTCATATAATATTATTCGAAAAAAATTGTCATACTAACTACATCAAAACTTCTTTACTGTCTATTTCTATAAAAAAGAGACAACTTAAAATGAAGTGAATTCTATTTTCCTATCGCACACTGATTATAACTTTGTGTGCATTACGCTACAGAAGAAAGTAACGGATGTTAAAAGAATTGCAGTTGAATTCAAACTCTGGCAGTTATGGGAATGGAAGGAGCTCCTTGATCAGCCATTACCCTAAAAGCATCCTCCGGGTGTCGTGTTTATATACGTACCTGAAATAAATCAAACCCTTTATCCGCCGCTTCGCAATTTTTATGTTAATGTCAAGTACCTTTAATTTTATTAAGTTCGCAGCAGTTAACATGGGCGCATGGTCACGGTCTATGCATTACGCACACGTGCGTTAAGCTCCTGACGTTTCGGTTATAGACGCATGGCCATGAACAAGACGTGATTTATTAGCGTTTAAAACCTTCTTCTTTATTACAAGACCCTTTACTCTCTAGTTAAATGTTATTTATGAAGCTTGTAACAAATTAGTAGCGTAACGTATGGGTCGACCTGACATAAGAGTGCTTCCTATGATCATTTGAATTAACTAAATTAACTCTATTTTTATACTTGTTCTGCGTTCTAAAGTGGTTGCAGTGTTTTAGGGTCTGTAATAAAAGTTTCATAATGAGGAACACTCGAGAATTATTTGTCGGCTCATAAAGAAAACTCATAAAAATAAAACAATTATGATTCTGACCTGCACAAACAGTACACACTATGAATATGTGTGTCTTCTGGGTTTTTACGCAGTTTAAATGTTTACAGACGTTTCAGACGTGCTTACTGTTTCCATCAGGGCCGTAGAAACCTCTGAAACATCGACTCACTTCTGAAGCATTACACGGAGAAACAACCGCGAAGATAGACATCTATATATTCGCAAACGTGAGAATTTGATATCTTACGTAAACACCAAGCGAAGGCGACAAATGTTCACTCGTTGGAATTTCACTGTGATGCCCTTGCTGACTTCATCGCAGAAATGAAACTAGGAGGACAACATGGCATTGAAATTGAAACACCTGTTTATAATTTAAACTTTACATATCATCACGAGAAAACAGAACAAAATGTAAAATAAATATAGAACATCTATAATAATTCCTAAGAAATGCGGCAAATCAGAATATTTAGGTACGACAGTAACAAGTTATAAGAAATCAAAAGCAGACGAAAACCGAAAATATATCTGGATCTAGCAAATAGAACGAAACGGGCGGATGGAGAAAATTAAGGAGATAAGTTTCGAGCTTTGTTCTTTTCACTAAATATTATTAGGCCGAACAATTCAAGTAGAACTAGATGGGCTGGATACACAGCACGGATAAGGAAAATATAACGTTGAGATCTACATTAATGTAGACAGTAAACCTGGAAAGAGAGATTAATTGGCAGATTCAGACATAAAATTGAGAGCAATTTTAAGAATTAAAGAAACAGGGTGAGATACTGTGGATTGGATTAAGCTGGCACAAGGTCGGTTGTAATCTTATAATGAACGTTACGGTTACTTAGAAAACGAATAGTATTTTGTCAAGCTGAGCAACTATCAGCTCCCCAAAAATAATCTATTCCAAAATTAAGATACCTGTATTATGATATACTATCTGTTCTAGCTAGCAGTCACCAGAATGGAATGATTCCAAACAGATTAAGAAATGTTATTTCAGTTATTCATACGCATCTTAAGTTAGTTCAGTGTTAGCTCATCAGCTTAGGCCTACAGCTGAATTCTGCCTATAATGTATGGGCTATGGATATACTATTTTGCAAAAAGATCCATAGTCATCTCGCAGACGTCCGGGAAATATTTAACAAGAACGACCTGTTACAACAAACCTTTATCACTGAAACTAATTAAGTAACATGCATTATTATGTTCAAGCAGAATGTAGAGAAATTTTGAACATAATAACTTACGAGAACGAAGAAATTACCAGCGATAATTAAGAAGACCTTAAGCGCCACGACATTTGACCCGCCTACTGATATAGTATATTCAATTGTCCTTCCATAATTTAGTATCTTAATCTGTTTTCCCGGGTTTTGACATGATATTCAATTGTCCTTCCATAATTTAGTTTCTTAATCTGTTTTTCCGGGTTTTGACAGACGTTCCTTTGGCAACTTTATGCGATAGAACATAAAATAACGTAAAATAATTTGCAATACTCCATCTCAGGCTGCATCACCACGGCAGGCAACTCTTCCACCAACCTTTTTTTACCTTCGGTTTGATGACTCATTTTATGTTGCGAGACTAGTGACGAAGATAAAATAGAAACCATAATCTATTTTGTAACCAATTATTAGCGTAGTTTTTACCTGGAAGGAATTATAATTGACAAGTTGCTTAGCAGGGTTCTACGTCCTCGTAGTTATGGAATCTTGTAGGCAGTCTGACAAATTCAAATGATTCTAAACCCGTCAGTACAGGCGACCCTACCATGAACTTCAAGGCAGACGGCCCGTTATTAAATAAATTCAAACCAGTTATGCAATTAATAATCGATTTATCTCTTTAAGCCTTTCCCTCCAGCTAAAATATTTTAATTCCGCATAGGCCTATATAAGGCTGTGTTAACATATTTATGACATTCAAACAGTTGACAATTAAACCCTAATCGACTGATGATTACTAACCAGCTACAAGAATACATGGAGTCAGAACCCACAAGACCACCATCGACGGCTAAATAAAATTCCTCACTTTCCTCTCAAAACAGAATTCATTATTATACGTAACCTACGTTTAATAGAATAATGAAAGCTACATTATTTAAAATTAGGGTTTTATTTTAGTAAAGATGACAGATGTTCGAAAATTTGTTTAATACACACCATTATTACTTATGTTTCAGTGATATTATTGAAGATTAAGAAAATCATTGTGAGTTATCAAACTAGATAGGCCTTCAAGTGTTACATGTGAATGTCATGATAAATATACTAAAGTATATAACGAAAGTGGTCCTTAAACTCCAGACATACGATCGTAATTTAATAGCCAACTTCGAACTGAACCCACATTTGCTGGTGCGTTGGGCTAAACAGTCTCCAAGAACTAATTTTGTCTGAGTAAAAAAATCATATAATCGAGGGTGCTTGGGATTAAAGTGTCGAAGTCGACAAATGAGATGAATGTCCTGTGGCACGAGCTGAAGAAATGAGATATGCGCACAAAATTTTTGTCGGAATCTACAATAGGAGAAACCTGCTGGAGAACGTAGACATTAATGGCAGGATAATATTAAATTAGGTCTAAAATTTGTATTGAACTTTCTCGGTATATGGTCTAGTTGAGAGATTATGTGAAGACCCTGTCTAGCCTTCGGGTTAAATACGACATCACATTTAGTTTAATAGTAGTTCTATGTATTCCAAAGCATGTAAAAGTACACAAATATATTTCACTCTAAAAACTGTATACTTTATTCAGTAACTGTGCATCGGATATTAGAGTGGAGGTTATCAGCATATAGCTTTACAGCGTTTAAACTATACCTAAGTGCCAAGTATCTTTACTCCGGGCCCAGCCAAGTGTCAGGTGAGAGATGAATTCCCTTACGTAGGACAGATTTATGATAACGTGCTGCACCTCATGGGCCAATCAGAAATGTGGTTGGAGCAAAGATGAAGTAATAATTATCAAGGAAAACACAAATAACTCGGAAAGAAAACTACGCAATTATCTCTTTTTGTACCACAAATTCCACTTGAATTATCGGATATTGAACCTGGGTCTATAAAGTGAGAAGGCAGAGTGTAGCCACCTGAGCTATGGCACCGAGGTTTTTAGAGTGTTTAAACCCTGTTAATTTTTTAATAAAATTAAATTATTAATTTTTAATCTTGGGTGATTATATCAAGGAAAAGTTGATGGGTGGAGCACACAGCAAGCATGGGTAGATGAGAAGCTCACACATAATTTTAGCCTAAAAACGTGAAGAGGAATAATCCACTTGAGAGACGCAGGAAGGAAAACGTTATTATAAAGAAAAGACAACGAAAATCTGTCAGGCAATGTTAAAAATAAGTTAACTAGATAAAACGTCCATGTTTCCCTTGTCACCACTGTATTTCACATCCTCAAGTTCTCGGTGTAGGAATGGTAGCATCAGAAAACAGCATCTGAGTGACTCTAAGTTCCTCAAAATGGATTCTGTTGCATGAGTTAGTTTAGGTTTAGTTAATTAACTTCACACAACCTCCGATTTCAAAGCTCTTTAAGAGAAACGGTACAAAGACAAGTCAAATACATTTTTTCGGCGTGTAGAGAGAGCAATGACTTTGATTTCACAACAGAACACAAGCCACGAAGCTTCAATAAGCCCAATGCCGTCCATGGAAAATTTTCAATTATAGGCCTACTAATATGCATTAAGATAAAAATAATTTTAAAGTAATGGCTTCAAATTCCGATCAACCTGTTGAGAACATATTTTCCTCATTTCTCTAAATAAGCCTGCCTGAACGATAATGAACGATATCAAGGTTGGTTTTCGGGACATTATCCTGTGGGTAGATAACAACGTTTCAGATAAACATACTGACTCTATCGTTAGTGCTTTGTTCCTAAAGATGAAGGCAGTATGTTCCTCCGAAACGTTAGTATCACCTACAACTTTACATGGCGTTGCTAGACAGAAGACCACCACGGTAATCTCCACCGCCGTGAGAACCTCAAATCTCAATGTTGGGAATTATATGGAATAGACTTACCCTCAAAGTTTGAATATTACGGAACACATCGAAACCGTGCAGTCTGCATATGGCGATCATGCAGCCTGAATATTCTAACGTACAGTTTGGAACTGACTGTAATGGTGGCCGAATGCAGACTATGACGACACAATACAAGGTCATGCCTCAGTTTCATAATCGATGAGCAATGTAGAGGTACAAAGGCAAACAAGCATTAAAGTTTCTACAACGCGAAAAACAGGTTTTAAAATTCCCTGCCGCGTATGGCAACTTGAAGAGAGCTGTTACAGTCAGACATCTAATCAAATTAGTTCCGAACCATTCATTGAATCAAACATGCTCCCCACCAGTCTAGCATATGTTAGGCTACTTAATTCAAACGTAATCATTACCACTCTGTCACATACCTTCAAAATGATAATGCATTCTTCACACAGCAGAGAGTTTCTATCTTGCTGCATTTATGGCATTGAAGAATCCAATCATCCTTCTATGCACTTATGGAAAGAACAGTCAAATGTTTGTAACTGTACGAGTCACCTCATGATACCATCTGTTATTTTATTGGAACAAGTCAGAAAAGTATTCATCACAAGTCTTCATGATCACGCAAACCTTACTTTCGTGGCTGCTTATCCATTTACAAAACACTGTTTCTTTGATATTTTGTTCCTAGTAGCACAACCACTTATTAAAAAGCATTTCATTGGTTGTTAAACACGTAAACTACACAACTTCACAACAGGTTTTTATTCCGCACTATGACACGTTTTCGTGTTTAAAGCCCAAGTTCTGAAACACATTTCCGGTATTATTTAAGTTTCTTTAAATTATAGGTTGCATTGTAATACTCCTTTAGGAGAACATAATTTAATGACGACTGTATTTCTACATTCTCTGAAATAAATATAATGTTTTTGTTCATGCTGAAAGACTACCAAAATAAATGTTAATTAAAATCCGTCACAACCCTTTCAACTAATTAAATGCATCTTTTAATTATAACACTGCATTAAGATCTGTTATCACAGACATGTTATAGGCATACAACACGATAATTTACGACATGGAAACCAAATGAGTTAGAAACTATTAAATTATATATATGAAGAGTACACGTCTTATGTTCCACCTTCTTAACGTGCCTTGAAGCCGGTGCGCTGTCAAACGTCTACACGTCCGCTTGTGGTGTGTGTGTTACTGCTGTGGGAGGTACCACACAGCTGTCAGCATTGGGAACATCAGTATAGTTAGGAAGAGAGAGACCGAAATGTATGAGAGAGACAGTGCTAAAACACGCAACCAGTACCACCCAAGCAAAGTAGCAATACGTACTACTGAGCTTAAAAAATACCCAACCCTCCTTCCTCCACCTTTTCCACCACCATACCCGCCTTCACCCCTCTTCATTCTACCCTTATTTTCACCATCCAGATCATAATTCTTGTCTCTCTAGTTTTGTGTATTCATTCCCTCATTTTCCGTTTCTATATCTCCCTCTCTCCCTATTTTTCGTTACTCCCCTCATTTCCTCACTATGTTCTCTGTCTCTCTTCCACTTTCCGCCAATGTTCACAGAATTGTACGCTCTGTTCAGCGAAGATTAATCCATAAACTTTTGGTTGTGATGTTATTTGAGGTTGATGACTTCGAGAATCTTTATCGAATATACCAAGACACGAAAGCCAGATGAATTCGCACAAAAATTTACAGTTACTCAAGTCTAAATATATCCGATAATTGTGCCAAGTCTTTGTAAAATAATGATCAAAACAATTAACGGTGTTGCAACCGAAAACGTTGCATGCCACATGTTTAGAGACCTACGTCGTTCAACAGCCAACACAAAGCCCAAACACGATCACTAAAAACGTTCGAGATCGTTGGAAAATTCAAATTCAAAATAAATTCGAAAAAATGTTTCGGTTTCAACCATGCCCCGTCTGAAAAAAAATAAACTGAATCAGTTCGTGCGCTTTTGTTAGTGTTAAGACAGGACGGATTTGGCCTCCTGGTCTTATAATGAAACAGCATTAGTCTCAGTTCATACAGACCACCGACTCTGAACTCCAGAAACGAATACGTTAAGCTCATGGTATTCCTGCAAATCGTAGGCAATGAGCGACGTAAAAGAAACTGTTAGCTGTAACGGTCGCTGAGACCACGGCATAGTCAAACTGATAGCACTTAGAAAC
>NW_019060359.1:28302-73688 GCF_000696155.1 Zootermopsis nevadensis | reverse complement strand
CCCCCCCCCCCCCCCCCCCCCAACATGTAGCTCAAGAAAACAGACATGTCTTGATGGATTCAAGATGGATGCTGCAACGAAATCTTTCACTCCTAACAGACATATATTCCCTGAGAATCTCATACAGAATATAGACAAGCCGCCATATTGCTGCTGTCAAATAGACAAAACAGACGAGGGCTGCCAACCGTGGCGTGATTGATGTCTCGTATTATCCCATGCAGCGCCTAAGAGAGCAACATGGTAAGGAGAATAGTTCTTGGTGCATCAGAAAAGAGAGAACGAAAAATACAATACGAAAGATGGGTGGATGGAAGAATTTACAAAGCGTAAAAAAGAATGCTATAGGCATGCAAGTGTATGTATAAAAAATTTGAGTATACAATAAAAAATAAGGGAAGAGAAAATCTCCAGCAGAGTTAAAAATATTAGAAGGTTGATTGGTGTCAGAATGAGATCCAATCAGCAAGAGTCACGAGTATTTGTAACAATAGATGAGTTATTCTCTGAGAAAGTGAAAAATCGACGATGTTTTATTAACGTCATTTCTTGTCTATTTCACATGTAAACTGAATATTTTCGGCGCCTGTTTTATATGTCGATCATCATGGCCGCAAACGACACACACTGTTTTAAGCCTGTGGATATGATGTTATAGTACTTTTATCTGTGTTTCCATCAAGTTCTCATTTAAAACATTATGCACCAACATTAGTCGCCCAATGCTACGAATCTCACATCTCTTTTAAAAATGGAATTTTATCTTTCATTCCAAATTGATGCAGCAATAAGATTTTTCTGCCAAGTTTAGAAAACATGCCAGTGCTTTTACAGGTCAGTTCGTAACAAACTCCAAATGTCCTTCGTACCTTGAAACATTCATTCAAATTTGTGCAGAAACAAGAAAACTAATCAAAAGGACGTGAACATGCTATTAGTAAGTAGTATCTATTCACATATGCCATGTGCTTAGGAAATCTGATACTGAACGGAAAACGTAACATATTTAGAGGATAGATATATGGATTGTACTGAAATTAGTTGAATTATTTTTTTATCGTTCCTTAGAGAGAGCCTGATAATTTGCGTACAGAAATGTTGAAATAGAAAGGATCGTGTTTCCAGTCGGCTTAATATTATACAACAATAATCGATACAAATATAATAGTTTTGCAGTAATCCTTGATAAGATGTGTTTTCGTCTAGCCAACTTTCCTCACTCAGTCCTCATTCCACACTGTTTTTCTATCGTTTCCTAACGCACCCTCCAGCTCAACTCGGGACAATCGATCTTTTCTCTTACATAAAACCGTTCTTAAGACGGTTTCTCTTGTGTCTACCTCCCTCACAAACCGAGGGGTGTCGCAGTCAGTCCCGACGATCCAGACTAGCTGTTTACTGGGGTAAAGCGACTTGATGCAGCTTGATTAATGGAGAAATCTTTACGAAGAAAATTGTTCTCTGCTCGTAGGTTTCCTTGTTTATAAGAGCTTCATGCACTCTGTTGAGAGAATTTCTTCGGATACTTGGATTTAAAGTTCCCTTCCTTCGCTTATTTTTTTGTGTGTAAAATGCATTGTATTATCAAAGAACCCTCCGTTTATAGAAGTAACCCTTCGTAACAAATCAAGATTAAATTCCAAGGGTTAAACTCAAAGTGATCATGCAGCAACGTAGGTGAAATGTAAATAATTTACGCAGTTCAGAAGTCAGGAGATTACGGGAAACATGTCTTTAATTGATAATTACGTTAATTAAAAAAACTGCAATTCAAACGAAATATTACATGAAGATAATTTGTTAAATAACCATCAATCAAAACCAATTAAATATTTTTCTTAGGTTCTCTACAAACCTAACCTGCTCAATCTGTTTCTAAAATAACAGTCTGTCGCGCTTGATGCAATGCGGCAAACAGCTAAATGTATTTCTGACAGTGGTGACACAGGTAGCAAGAAATGCAAACGAGGCTACGGTGGATCCTATGGCGGGGTCTGGTGGAGTCTGCGTTTGGCCAGTGTTTGAAGTCTGAAGTCACGCGTTCGGTTTTGTGTCGCTGCGTTTTGGCAAGAAACTGGCTTCAGTCGCAGCGAAGATAATTTCGCTTTTGATTTACTACGTGAAGAAATTTTATAAATTATGTACTTTCAGTGCGATTTGCAAAGATAATGCTCCAATAAATCGTGTTACTGTTCAACGCACAAAAGTTTCATTCCCGTCAACTTTGACGGGTCATACGCTAGGGTAGTTACGTCATTTAACGATATTATACACATAAATATAGTGTACTGCTCTAAAGAAAGCAATCAATAGTAAGCAAACCAAACAACCCTAATTTCACTTATCTAATCTCCAACCATACCTTCCGTTTCACAAAAATAATGTATTTCATTTCATCGACTAAACTTCCAACAGAATTCCCCTCTTATGTTTGCCGTTTTCTTTCAATTGAAAATAAAGAATTTAAGGGCATAAATAAATCGAGAACAGACGAGAACGTTTTCTTCCCTAACTGCTTGCTGGACTGGTAGTGTGGGGAATTGAATTAATTCCGCTTTCATGGTTTCTAATTGAAAAGTCCAGTAGAGGGTGTGATACATCAGCATTTCCAGTCCTCTTCAGCTCCCATACTTTAAATCACAACATGTCGTATGCAGGAAAGAATAATAATTAACGAGTTCTGTCTATACATAACATATAAAGGAATGCTATTCATTGTGTGCATAATAACCTTTCAACTTTCGTACACATAAGTTGGGTACATGGAAATTCTGAAATTGTCGCCATAAAAATGAAAGAAATACACTGGGAGATTTTGTCCCATAAATTAAAATCTCTTCTTTGTTAACACTCAGAATTCATAATTTATTTAACATAAATAGTATCTGCAGCACACTGACACAAAATGTGAGCCTTTATTGAATAAAACAATACTACACAACTTAATACACACATTGATGGCTACTGACGTCATCACGCTGCACCTTGTAATCATAACTAAATGTCTCGGTTTCAGTAAATATTTGTTCACTGTTTTCTAAAGGCGTTTATGCTTGTTTTACTGTGACATTTAAATGCTCCAGCTTTCACAAAATCCAACTAGAAAACTGCCCCGTCCCAAAAGACGAAACATGAATCATAGTAGCTACTCACGTTCGTTATATATATATATATATATATGTCGACGAAAATGAGGAAATATATATATTTATTTCAAGAATTATTATTTTTAATTTAATTGATTAACAAACTTTCCTTGGACAAGCAATGCCTGGGAGAGAAATATATTATACCATGTGAACTTCGTTACCACTTCGTAGTTTGCATAAAACTGCTGTCTGAAACTAATAAAGTAGCCGATGATGGAGGAAGACTGAAGAAACAAGATAGGAAAGGTCTGTGCTTTGGAATACGTTAATTTACCAAAGTCTCCTTCACGCCACAACACGGACGATAACGTCAGCAGGTTACTTCGTTGATAGGAATGGCACAAAGAAATGTGGATTTGGACCAGTGTTACTCTAAAGGAAAATAAGGGCAATAATAAAATCCAACGTGATTCTTCCGATAATGTAATTCGAGGTCGTTCTTGTAAACCAACGATGACCTCTGTTTCTGTTGGTAAAAACTGTACCTCGAATATGATCGTGGTTTCCATCGTTCAATCAAGGCATTTAAACAATAGACTCTGTCCCCCACCATTGAAACAATATGTTCTAACGGCGAGATCACAGGAAGATCGCTACAGACAGACAGACAGACATGGACGGACCGGTAACACTCAGACCACAGACTGAAAAATGTATAAAGGCTGTCGAATGAACCACATCAAATCTGTTCATATTATAAACCAAGTCTGTCTACTTCATGAGAGGTCTATTAAGCAGCTACATGAAAATGAGGTGTACAAGATAATTTTATTGTCGTTTCGATATTTTCTGTGCTCTTATTAAGCATCAGTGCGATTAAGGTAAAGTATTGGACTTAGGCTACTTACAAAAAATAAATCAATAATTCACGGTCTAACACGTGTCTGTCCGAAGAATGCAACAAAACTGTGCTAGAAATCTGGTGGTAAATATAAGAAAACTTTATCATGTCAAAATAATCATACCACTGTATCATAAACTTGGGCTAAAACTTTAAACTTCCATTAACTTGTACTTTAAGAGTACAAATTCTAAATATTGATATGGGATAAGAACAATTATGAAACAGTGCACGTATACATGGTATAACAACTTGCCGCCTACTTAATGGAATTAATAAAAAGCATAGGCTTATACCAGATGTTTAATGGAAGCCATGTTGGTTTCAGCATCAACAACCAACCAGGGTTAAAGAGCTAGGGATATCAGCGAATCAGCAGACACAAAGGAATTTCCGACTGGCCTGCAGCTCAACGATCCATTCTGGAACTAACCAACCAAAAGCATTATGGCAGCCATGTTGCTTCGTATTTGAGTTTAGATACTTTAACAAATAACATATTTTCATGCAGCTTCATATAGTATTGTAATCTGACGGCAAATAGTTTTGGTTTTAACAAAGATAGAAACACCTTCCAACAACAACGAAATATATGATTGGAAAAAATAAGAAAACGGTTCAATTAAAGAAATTTTACAATATGGGGAAATGGGCGTAGAGCCACATAAAGATTCTAAATTTCAAGAAGTGGAGTAATATAAACAGAATTTGGAATAAAGTCTTCTGAATAACTAGTCTAGAGTGGATACTAATTGATAAGACTTATAATATAAATTACGGATCAGAAACACGATTTTGAAGTGCGCGTTAATGGCTCATAACCGTACCAAAACAGGAATTGTTTTTCTTCAACGTCAATTATCAAGCTTAATAATTACCTAAATATTTAAGTATTAAAATGCATGCAGTTAATTTTCATTATGTTTATTTGCTTCGCTGCCTCCATTATCAGGAGTGCTCATGATGGAAGCAGCAAGCCTCTCTAAAACGTCGATAAACGTACACCAAACTATAAGGCGAAACAACCAAAGAAGACAATCATCTGCATTTAATGTATTCCGCAGCATTGAATGATAATTTTTTTCCCTTATAGTTCGTTACACATAGACCTGTACATTTTCTTCACACACTACGGTGCACTAGTAATCACACAGCTTCAGCGTGTGTTCGAATCTGTTGCATACAGAATACCCGTAACGAAACCGTGACAATGCTCAGATATTCCTCATGAATTCTTTGCTACTGCATTAAAACTTCCACTTATCTAACCCCCGAAACATTAATGCAATGTAACACTACACGCCTCATTAGCAAATATTTAAATCAAGCCCACCACCCATATCTCTCCTTCACATATTACTGTACACACAGGACTGAACCAGTTCAATGACACAGAAATTATAACAGAATAATTAAACGACCACTGTCAATGTCTATGATAAATGGCGATCTTGAAAAAGCTACAACATACAATAACTACAACTGCTTTCACTTGCACTGGTTTTACTTTCACTTAAGTGACGATCTTATAATAATCTTCCTGGTACATATTATGTGGTCTAAAATTATAACCGTCTAATTACCATTTCTGCGTCTTGCAGATTAGGCTGTTTACTGGTTAACTGGCCAGCGACAACACAGGTTAACGTCTATAATTTATAACACAAAGTCCATAGTTATATATATGACCCATAACGTAAAATGATTTAACGTTACAACACAAGAAGAGAGTGACTTACAAATTCGTAGCTTACGAAACTAAAATTTCCATTCTCGTAGTTTTGAAGACTCTAATAATGAATACAAGAAAATATATCAGCAGGACATAAAAACGGTGTGTGAAGGCATATAATGGATTCGTTTGATTCAAGGCAAGATCCAATGGCTGGATCGTATAAATCTTCCATGAAAGTATCGGCATTTCTTGACCAGCTGAGCAATTATCAAATTCTCAAAAGGACTCTGCTATAAGAGGTAGTCACTTGTCATTGCTGCGTAGTGTGAAAATGTTTCGGTGGGATTGAGTATCCACCAGATGATACATGAGTCAACAAGGAACAACAGTGAAATGATACTGAGAAGGAAAGATGTCTAGAAGCATAACCTATCCAATCGCTACTTCGCACACCATAAATCCCATTGAACTGACCTCGGTGTGAACTCGGGTCGCCGCAGTTAAAAGTCAGCCACTAACCGCCTCAGTAATGGCAGGGCAGAGTAAGTTACTTAGTCACAATGTTAGTTAAGAAAGAAATTTACACAGTACTGCATCTACATGCAGACAAAAGGTATTGGCTATCATCTACTGAGATGTGTAGTTATTTCTTTCATTATCAAATAATGTCATTGCGACATTCATTTTAACTCAATTTCAAGATATAGTATAGACTTACACGAAATCTGTGTAACAGAGTACTTTGAGAATATCATAGTATTAGTTTAGATGGACAAACATTTCCCGCTTTTTCTTCAACATAAACGTTAATCAGCGTGTTAAAAGGAGCCCGCCAATGGATCCTATTCCAAGCGATTAAATGGAGCCCACACCCTGATGCCCTATATATTTTAATTCTATTTTAATATTTGGAAACCTATTACGTAGGTTTCACAGGTGAAGTCTTCCGTTTAGATTTTCCGACTGCAGTTTCGTACACATTTCTTACAGCCCCATACGTGCTACATGCCCCGCTCATCTTGTCCTCCTTGATTTTATCACCCTAATTATTTTTAGTGGATTTTAAATCATGTAGCTTTTCGTTATGTACTTCTCACCAGCCTCCTGTCACTTCCCCTCCATTAGACCCAACCACTTCTCACAGACCCGTAGGCTTGCTAGATAGAATCTGTTTCTTCAATATTATCTTTCTTCGTAAAGCCCTTAACGTTATAAAGTTGCTACGGAGGGTCCAGGGTACCCGCTTACTTCACTCTAAGCATATAGGCCCATACTGATATAGTTGTAAGTTAAAAACATGCGAAACGGATATTTTTAAGACATAATTTGATACAGTTTCATGTATAGCTTGAAGTATCAAGAGTGTGTCAGAAGGCAAGGAAATTGGACAAGACCATGTCCTTTCCATATGCCGGCTTACCTTAAGGGTAGGAAATACAAATACCAGTTACCAAAGCCCTTAAAGTGTCTCTTTTGTACTTTGTCATTCCTGTTCGGACGAGAATGCAAATTATATGAAAGTCTAAACAGCCTAAGTAAACTCCTATGTCGTGTGACAAAAGACTCCCTATTTAGAATGTTGAGCATACAATTTGAATATAATAATCAAGCAACCAGAGTCGATAATGTAGCTCTATGCAGTAATTCATCTTGGAAAACAGAAAAGACGATGTCTAAAGAAACACACAGCAACCACAAGGCAGTGCTGTGGTTAGAAAACGGGGAGTGAAGTGAGCGACTGTTTGTCCCATAGCAAACAGGGGAATATGGGAGGTCCTACGCCACAATTCCTCAGCTCGGAAAGCTCAGTTGTTTACGTTAAGTCTGTAAGTCGTAATTTATACTGTAATGTAGGTGCTTCAATTAAAATTTTCTATTAATTTCACGGTTAAAATAAAACTGAAACGTGGCTTCAGCAATCTTGTAAAATTTTTCCTTGCGCTATGGAAACCAGTCATGATTGCTTTCTGAACGAAAGGATTTTATAAAGGCCCATAAAGTATTTTAAATTTACTATTCATTTACAACATTTAATAACTGGTACTTCAGTCTAATTTATAGACAGATGTGATAAATCAATCTGTATCAAACAGAACAAAACATCTGGAGCACGCCAGTCCCTGTTGGCTAGCGTGCAACCATGGGTACGCAGCTTAGGCACAGACTCGATCTCCAACCACTTCAGTACCCTGAGGGCGAGAACGAAGGCATTTCTCGAAACGTTGATTTTTTCGCCTTTCAACCACCTGACACGGATAGCAGCCCGATAAGAATTTATTACACTTTTACTGAACTTGGCGTAAAATTCAGAATAAGTAAAAACGATTTGAATAAGATAAAGTCGACCGTGTCCTTAATTAAGTACTACGGCAAGAAGATTTAAGGGTGGAAGGAGAAATACAGAACTCATTAACCCCGACACGAAATGGTGCTGAGTTTTCAGGTTTATGATCCGGCCGCCTTATACACGCAGAAATCTTAATTATCGAAAAAATTCTCCCCATATGTACGCTACATATTTACTGCTGATGTTAAAAGAAAAGGAACTCAACAGTCCATTAATACATATTCATAGTTAATTGGTGCATAAAAACGGTCGGAAAACGACAAAGACAAAGGAATCACGATAAGACAAAATATGAAATACATAACAAAATGACAACTACTCTTACACACTGTAACTTGTCCATATGTGCAATGGGTTTCGAAATGTTACGTTGTTAATCTCATTTAACAGCTCATAAACTTCACTACGCAGATAGTCCGAAAGGAAAAGAGAGAAGGTTAAGACAGAGAAAGAAAGGGAGACACGAGCGCGTGAGGTTGAAGAAACATCTTTTCTACCATAAACCATCCTGTCCTGTCCTGTGCACTACACAGGACCCGTGATACTTTCTACAACAAACTAAATGCTAAACGGAAGCACGTTACGACTACTGGCCTGCACACGCCTTTTTGAATTGTGCCGTGTAAAACGAGCAAAGAAATTAATGTTTATGTGTAATGACTTCGTTGTAACGGAAAATTGCTATCTTCTAGCACACTACGTCACATTTAAGTCATGTCTTGTGTGTGAGAGAAAATTCTGACGCTCTGTTTCCTGTCAAAAACCTGAATATGAATATTGTAAACTTAATTTCTTTGTTATCTTGTATGTAAATGAAAACCAATTGTCCATTCTATGAAAAGAAAACACTTGGGTCTGGTTTTCAACACTGAATAACTTCTTCTACAGAGCGTATTTACAGATTTTGTATAATTTTTAGAATAAACACGGACTGTTTACCTGAACAATATTAATATTATTTTTCTCCGTAATAAAAACGCATACTTTTTATTTAAGTAAGAATTGAGTTTTAAAATATTATTTGTGCTTCCAAGGGTTATAGTTTAACATTAAATTCAAAAGAAATTGAAACAAAACACGGAAGTGACCAAGGGTTATAGTTTAACATTAAATTCGAAAGAATTTAAAACAAAACACGGAAGTGAATCAACTATTAACAAACCAATGTAAAGATACTTTAAAATATATCCAACCTCATTATTCACCCGGTGTTTTAGTAACAGAATCGTCCTTAAATTCTACATGCGACAAAAGTAATACGTAAAAAAATAAATATATTGAAAGTGCATTAAGAACATGTGCGTGGTAGATTGTTATTAGGTTTATATTAAGGGCGTAAACAAATGCGTGAGAGAAAAGGGAAAAAAGTGCAGACCTAATTTCAAACTTGGGCATGTCTATAAAGATGGGCAGAAAGTAGTGAAGAGGCCAAGTACGTTAAGATATACAACACAGATAACATATGGAATAAAAATCTGAGAACAAACAGTCCAGGCCGGTGTACTCATAAATATGTAGATATTTTGCAAAGTTGACACAATAAGCTGAAATACTATATTAAAAACATTGATCAAATTAATGTACTTAGTTATAACAGTGTTTTAAAAATTACAGACAAGAGTTTCATCTACAATATAAAATCATTTCACTCCACCCCGTTTCGGTGTACAGATATTTCTATTCTTGAATGACAGCCATTTCACCTTTTACTCAACTTATGCACCAAAGAATATACGATTACGTCATAAGCCTACTATGCACGTACTTTTGTATGTATGAGTGTGCTGTGTATGTGGTATATACGTGAGCATTAAGCAAATGAAAATATTTCTGTACTCACCGCTATCTTAGATTTCTCAGTGAACAATCCTTTTGATCATTACAGTCATTACTTACCTGAAACAAAAGAAAATTATTGCAAAATATGGCATTTCTACTCGAAAACGTTCCTTACATATTAGACTACGGCGATTTATTCCCAGGCAAGCTAATTAAGTGTGGCATTATACTTTAAAAGTTTCAATATTTGTGAAAATGTTGCAATTTAGAAATGTCATTATTTACTCGCTCCCATTTTGTATTATCAATTACTAAGATTACTTCATATTGGTGTCTGCTACCAAACGCACGGATTTCCTATTCTTGGGCGAACTTTCCTGAACCATAAATTTCACCATAAAGAAACAGGAATTTATTTTGACGTGTTACGTAATATCTGCAACTGCATGACCTGTTTCATCGGCTATAGTGAACATAAGGAAATCACTGTTTTCACTCATTAAACTAATGAACTATTTAACTCCATTAAATAGAAGCCTTCTTCAGAAGGTAACAAGTTCAACTAGTCAAGAAATTTTCCACATTTCATAAAATCCGAAAATTCATTGCAGTTCGCGCACTCACTTCCTATTTATGTAAGATCCTTTTCCCATCTGCTGCGTCAAGATCTTCCGAGTGGTCTCTTTGTTATAATATTTCTGATCAATTTCTCATGTTCCTCACGCTTACTACATGCCGCGCCCGTCTCATAGCCCTCGATTTATCCAAATATAAAACTCCATATGCAGTTTTTATAATCATCCTGTCTAGTCTAAATATTAACCTAAGCACCCTTTTCTCATACACCTTCAATATGTGGCAATACCAAAGTAACCTACCACGTTTCACACCCACACATAACCTAGATTAAAGCTACGTTTCAACTTTAGTTCATTTTCACGGGTCAAGTTGGATGTGAGTCCGGATTCTTGTCTGCAAATAAAATGCAAACACAGCATCTTCCTCCACAGAATACGACAGCCAGAAAGCAGAACGGATGGAATCTTGTCCAACCCTCTCACTCCTCTCCAATCCCTGTCTCCTGTTCTCCATCCCAGACCAACTCGTGCCAGCGTCACTGATGGAAAGATCGATGCGCTAGGCTCACGGACTGGGCTGGATGCTGCTTTGCTTCCTTCCCACTCTCTTGTACTTGCTACGAGATCGTACCAAAAACGCAGTAGCTAAAAGCTGCTCATCAAAGTAACCAGTAACCCCCAGGTCTAAGCACCACGTTTTTAAGTGACAAGCATTCCCCTAACTTACTCTATACTTTGTGAATGTAATTTCGACTTGTTACAAAGTATTCAAAATTTAACACTTTTTAAAGGACATGTTAACGACCTTTATGTAAAGATCATTTTCTGCACTCTGGTGAAGGCACATGACCATAGACCCATGACGTATACCTGCTTTCACAGAATAAACATGCTCATTTTATGCACGAGTAAAAAGAACACTGTTCTTATACTTAAAACTAAGTTGCTAAGGCCAAAACACGTAGAATTCGTCTCTGATACATTTTTCCGATCAGAATGGTCAAAATCAAAATTATGTGCGTATAGACACAGCTCTCAACGTTACCATCACGAAAATTCAACATCATTTAGGACTGGAATTACGAGGGACACAGCTTCTAGTCTACGCTGACGACGTTAAATTATTGAACCAGCACATAAGTAGGCCTGTCTTAAGGGGATATACAGCCTCAGTATTACAAGCTAATTAAAAAGATGAAATAGAATTGAACGCAGAGAAAACGTAAACACTGACTAGTTGGTTTATTAAGTGAGATTTCAGGTTCTCATGGCGACGACTATGAATATGATTGTCTTCTCGGATGTTGCCCAGTGTAATTTAGTGATCATCGCCCTGATGATGGGGGTTGCAAAAACAACTGAAACGCTAGAAAACATATACCAGACTGCACGGCGCAGAATTCCAGAAGATAGTTATCTGATTTGGTTTATATTAATAGAAGTAATCGAATGTTACAGGCCAATTAGGTTAGCGTTGGGTTTGTGAATAAGCGAAAGCTGTAATGGAGGTCCCATACATGTACTGAAGCGTATTCCGTGACTAGTTGGCTGGAGGTAGTGTGTTATAATTTTGATATATAGTTGTGCGAAAGAGAGATAAATTTTTATTGAAATGGAAATAATGAATGTGTCCTGAAGGAGGATTCAAAGGGACAGCAATACAGGTTGACCAACACAACGACTCTTTCTTATTTTAATGGCGCATTGGCTCTTTTAAATTGTAGCTTTTAAAGCGCATCATACTTCCAAAGTATGACGAATCTTTTTATTGAAATGCATTAGTATCTATGAGAACATAAATAGAAAATATTTTTTTTAAATAATTACGTACATCGTACTTTACACGGATGATTTGTGAATAACACACTTTTTGTTAAAAGCTTTTCATCATGCCCTTTTTATTATCTCTGCATGGGATCGACCATATATAACTATTAACAAGGTTAATATTTTTTATGATCTGCTGAAATATAACAAACAAGTCTACAAATCAAAGTATTTTTATATAACCTACATTAATTCTACCTGATTTCATAGTGTAGGCCTTTTGTGAATTAGATTCCCCTGATAATACACAGCGTTCGCATCTACCCATTATTCTATTCCATTCAGAGCAGAAAAAAGGACCGATTCATGTTACAGCAATAAAATATTTCCTCTGTCGCCATTCAGTAGCAGTCGCGATGGGAACTATGGTTTCTGTAGGCTTAGGTCACTGTGCATGGTTGCAATTGGCAACGCGGAGACGGAGAAGCATCACATGGCATTTGGTGCAACTTTGTAGTCATGATCGAAAATTCATGTATGGGTTCCACATTTTCATGAAACTTACGTACTATACATGAAGATAAAAAACAAATTAAACTCCTCATTATCTACTTTCCTCCAGTCTCTCGTTATCTACTTTGTCTGAGATTCAAATATTCTCGTTAACATTTTCTACTCAAACATCTTCAACCTAAACGTTTTTACAACGCGGTAAGAAAAAAAGTTTACTACAATATAATTATACAAACACCAATAAAAACTTGCAATAGACTACTATTCAAAAGTTTAAAAAACTATCATATTTTAATATATAAAACTACATATTTATATGGAGCTTTATTTCGAGATTATAGCCGTAAAATACTAAATATTTAGACACGAAGCTGTACATATCTTATCCATTATTAGGGTTCACAAGAAAAGCAAGCTACTAACAATCTGACACACTATTAGAATAATGTTAGCAAAAACATAGATTTGTAAAAAAAAAGCATACAGCTAGACAAAACGGCATTTAAATCAGAATTTACATTTAACAGTTTGAAATTGACGACCTCAGAACTAAATTATAAATCTTTGTCTCAAACAAGACTTAACGCAATCCCTATCTTAAGAACCGTGCCATAACAATGTAGTGGCGGAGAGAAGATACAGCCCCACACACTATTGACCTCTGCTGTCATGAAATCATGGATTTCCTTTAGTGAATATGAAGAAGCTGTGACGGATAGACTCTCCGCGGAGCTGTTCGGCTTTTATGCGTGTTACCAACTATTAAACAATTTCGTTTGAAACCGGAAAAAGTCGGACAAGAATGACAGGACTTTACACGCATATTTGCGTATGGACACGCCAGAATGATATAAATATACATACAATTCCTAAAAACTGCTCTTATGTAGCTTCAGATGAGATAAAATAGCCATTTTAAATCGATAAGAATTTTTACGGATAGTGTCGTATATTTCAAGGTCATCTCTCTGCCTGGAGTAACTGAGAAAAACCGAAAAAACCTTTTAACGATAATCGGTCAATGTACCCGAGAATCGTGCCGGATAATTATCTGCTTATTTATTTTAGCGACCTAGCTAGGATGTCAAGCGTAAGATGTAGAATTCAACGCCATTCATTCTCTGATGCCAACAGCCTCTTTATCGCGGAGTATCATGTTTTCATGAATGGGCCTTTGCCGACCGAATAATTGATGTTTAAATACCAGGTTCTACTTTTGGTACAAAAAATGCTACCCTTATAATGAAATTTTAAGTCTGCTCAAGATCAGATAAGAAGTTTCAATTTGTTACACGTGGCTGTTTCAGTGTAGCTGATTAAACATCAGATTCATTAACTGACTAAATTTCTAATTAACTTATCATTTAACTACTATTAGAACCTGAAGGTTCAACAACATTAAGAAATGGTGGGTGTGAACTAGTGTAAACTATATGGCTTGGGTCTCTTAGTAAATGTATAAGAAATAAGAATAAATCATGTTTTCACTGCGGTCCGGCAGAAGTATTTAAGTTGATGCCAGCACTTGTAAACGCCATCTCCAAATTCCCGAGCCACTGTGGGTTGTATTCTCCTGATCGAGGGATCTCCGAAAGACGGGTAATCCTTGAGAGGACCTGAAAATACCCTGAGGTTGATCCCAGAAACATTTATCGTAATAATAGCAGCTCTAAATATGAGCAATATTGAAGGGTGAAACACGGAAATGGTATTAATTTACCAGTTTCAACGGATTATAAAAAACAATAAAAATCATAAATGATAATGAGTTAAATGCAAATAGTATATTAGCTTTAC
Source organism: Zootermopsis nevadensis (assembly GCF_000696155.1). The sequence continues at coordinate 59,242 of NW_019060359.1, read as the reverse complement.
GACTTTCGGAAACAGGGTACGTATTTTATTTATTACTGTTCTGTCTGACGACAGGTCCATATGAACAGGATCCTTCCATCCTTTTCTCGGACTGGGACCTGTTCATATACGTTCTTGGCAGATGATCCAGAAGTGGTTTGCCATTGCCTTCTTCTGTGTGAGTGTGAATGGAGTTATTGTTGGGATGCCACGGAGAAACCGGGGAAGCCCCGGAGGAAAACTCCGTGTTGCCTAGACCACGGCCTTGCCCAACACAAGTTATAAATTCGGGCACCGCCGGGAATCGAACCCGAGACCCCCAGGATTACAAGGCCAGCGTTCTAACCGCTAAATTTAAAATATTTTTTTAATTTCTTGATATCCTTCCCTCATCTGTCATTTGTGACAGTCGGCATTCAAATATTTGTTTTTAAGAGGCACACCAGCATTCTTCCGTGGTTCTAAACCTACATGAATTTGTTGCTACATATATTTACACGCCCAAAAATTTACAGAAGTTATTAAAATATTTTACTATAATTTGATACATAAAAAGTCCTACTATACACTACACAATATGCGGTCACGTTTAGGTGCATAAGCACAGAAACGTAATATTTCGGGTTATCTGCCTGTCTGTCAGCACGCAATAATTAAAGAACCACTTAACGGATTTTAAGAAATTTGATACTGAGGAATTTTACATTTTGCAGATTAAAATCAGGCAGCAATAAATGTCCTCAATCAGACGCCAACTAGACAACTTGGAGAATTCTGATAATGACGTTTTCACCAAGTTAGGTGCCATAAACCTCGCCCACGCAAAGGTGATTGACTCCACACAATTTTGACACCACTTGCGACATTCTCAAATACAAATGACTTCCTATAACGACGGTTTTACTAAAATGAGAGCAATCACGTTTTAAAAATCTAGCAACAATAGCGGTGAACGCGCCAGAATTCTTACGCTATGCGTACATTTCCTAATTTATTGATATTCGGAAGGTCGGTTTAGGTTACCAACGCGTGATTCCGCAGAGGAAAGCAACGCTTCAGTTGGTTTGAAAGTTGATGTTGACGTTACACTGCCAGGTTAAGGTCATTTTCCCCGTATTTCACTCAATCCATCCAGCCAGCTAGCAGCACGAGCAGGCTTCCTGTGTCTGGATTTCTCCCGGTTTGCATCCCATTCTCTCCCCTCTTTCTGAGCCACTGCCTGCCTGTCCGCCTCGACTGCCCTTCATTTCTCGCATTCTCCATCGCCATAAATCAGTAGCATCGTTGCCATGGAGCTGCCAGCCTCCCATCCCATCCCTGCCTGCTGCCTGCCAGTCCGTTCGGCCAGCAGAAGTGTCGGAACAACAGCATCCTGGCTGCCTGGTTGGTTGTCTGTTTGGCTACCTTAAGACTTGACTATTTTAAATGTAAGAAAACGATCAGTCGGCCTAACCAGGTTCTTCACGATTATGACAAATGTTAGACTCCCACAAGGTCAAGTGGGCAAACCGTGAATGTGTCCATTCCACTACTTCTTGATAAAGAGGCTAACTTAAGACGAGCTAAGATATAAAGTCTCCATGGTTGTGAAGATGCTGTTTTGCGGTCTTCTGCACTGAGATGTTGTGTGATTAGGTTAGGTGGTTACCAGCGTCCCTCCGAAACACTAGTGAACACATGTGTGAACACATAATGTCACAATCCAAAAGACCATGATCGATCGACATCTTGTTATCAGATAATCAATCGAGAGTCTATCACTGGCAGTCGCCAATATATTTTTGAATAGATTATTCAACAGAAGGTTGGCAGTGTTATTTTTTCTGGGTGGCTAACCTCACTTTGTAGGATAATTATACCTATTACATTATAAATGGGGGTTAAAGCAAAAAAAAAAATCTCTAAAGGAATCGATTACTATATAACGCTTAATTAGGTAATTAGACTTAACTTAATCTGGTTAAAATGTAGGAAAATTCCTGGAAGGCTTTAGATGTTGACGGATTTGCAGACAAGCTGCCTGATGACAAAATAACTGACTGAATAATGAGATGACAGTGTTGGCAGACGGTCGTCTGAGAAATTAAATTTTTTCTGAGTTTCTTATCGGATAACAGGTGACTGTAACACATTAACTGTTACACAGCCTTACGTATAAGTGAACACGGCTTAATAAACAATATACGACAGTAAGACGATTAGTTAGTAACGGAGGGCAAAATAAACGACATCTCGTGGCGCTATGCGACTAATTAACAGCTTGATTACGTAAGACAAAGAGAGAGAATGTTAGAACTCATTTTTTCGTTTTAGTTTATGTGTGCCTAGCCTACAAGACAGTACTGTTATTGAACAACGCACTGGATACTGAACAGAAAGTAAAGTTACTTTGACAAAAAGTGAAGTTCAGTGGTAAAATTCAAGCTTCAGTCGATTTAATCCCATTGGAATACACGCCGGTGACACCACAGTCAATGGCGAGGATAAATATCCCGATCTTTGACGGGAATTGAACCCTGGCAGATAACACATTGCACATTCAAAGCACGTGACTTGAATATTCTTCAGGTACCAATTATGTTCTTTCTATAAAAGTGGCTATGGTGTTAAGATATTAATGTGTTATATTAACTCGCATAAGCCAAGCAATTACACAATAAAAGACTTGTACTCCATAATTAACTATTTCAGCTGACGAAAAGTAGGAAACTATGAAATTTTCTTTGACAACGTTGCACCGTTTCTTCATTTAATTTAATTTGATTTATGCGCACTTCGTCATATTTTCCTGTAAGCAGACTTCGCATTGCCAGACAACTGAATTACATCGTTTAGACTTTGATGTCCGAAATTTGGAAACGAGGCAATGAATCCCGAAGACCGCGAGAAATATGAAATTCAGTGCCCGAATCTTCCTTCCATTGTCAAACCTGAAAGTCATAAACAGACAACGCATTTAACGGAAACTAAAACTGTATTCTATAGCTGAGAGGTGAAGATGTGCCCTATTTAAAGAAGTCAGAAGACGTCGTAAATTTTACAAGACTTTAACTTCCCCTTAATAACAGGACGAACTTTCTATTTCAGTAACAAAAATTTAAGGAACTGTTATCAAGCGAACCGGTACGACCTTTTGTTTGCTCTATTCATCTATTCTTATAATATAGCGCGTCTGCAGGTATTTTCTAAACTGTGTAAACGTACACATTTTTTTTGTTACGCAACCATGGGAAACTCGAGATAAAAGAACGAAAAATAGAAATACTTTCACTTTGGAGAATACAGAGTACAATATAAGAATGAATGGTCAGAATCTGTTGGCGACTTTCGGGTTTACAACTGATGTGGACCCTTACGTAACATTATAACAATAACGGAAAGTTCTTCCCTGCTAGGAGTCCATACTTTCGAGGGTAGATTTAAGTGGGAAGAATAGCTAAGCCCGAGAGGACGCTACACTAAATATAAATAAAAGAATACTTTCTTAAATGATAATCTATTTTTACAACCAAATATTTAAAGATGTAGTGTATTATAAACAGCCTAATGTTATGTTTGCGTTACTCAAGACCGAAACTGTTCAAAATGAAATATCGTGAACTCAAGCAGATTTTAAAAGCAAACGTCACTTAGACTTTGAATTTTTCAGTGTCTCTGGATAACCTGACAAAGTTAATATTTGTCTTTAAGTTTATTACCACGTTGAAAATATCCCGCCACTGGCCTGACCCAGTTCAGTTCAGTTCAGTTCAGTCCAGTCCAGTCCAGTCCACATCCTCACATTCTGTACTGGAAGATAAAATTTAATCTTGTTCTTCCAAGTACGCTGAGTCGCTGAAATTGTTATTTTTCCTTCAGATTTTCAGACGAACATTTTGTATGCGTTTTATCAATGAGTATCAAAGCAGAAAAGAGCCACTGCGCCTCTAGCGGTAATTACGTAAGCGTAAACTTATCTATTACAATTTCGGCGTTGCCTTTTTACAGTACCAACTATGTGTCAATACATTTTTTTGTAAATAACTGTACAAAACTTACGCATGTGTTTACAGTGTAAGAAATTACACTCATTCCTAATATAAGTCGAAATATTATAGACTCACACACAACTAAACATACATAAATACGCAACAACTAATTGCATGCTTCATTAATTAATAAATTAGTTACTACAGAATTTTATTAACATTTACAAAAATTTTAGAAGTTAGTCCCTACTTATTTTCGCACATTAGAAAACTGAAATTGCACACTGAAAAAGGGATTACATCTCTGACAGTAATAATAACAGGACCAATCACTTTTGTGCATGGGCATGTGCGTAACTTCATGCGATAAAATAGCTCAATCAAAATTCATTACTGTTATTAAAATACGCTTTACCAGAGGCCTATTGCTTGGGCTGTGTTTGTGCCTGGCAACTTTGAATTATGGCTGTTAATTTCGCATATACGCTTAAGCATACATGTATATGCAGTAGGCGAAAAGGGGGGTGGTGGTAATGACGATGGTAGTGGTGGGAGTAGAGCTTTTACTCATCATTGATTACATCTATGATGTGAGCAGGAGCATCAGTGACCACGAATTTCGAATTAATCGCATTGTTCTCCCAACGCTAACACCAGCAAGTGGTTGTATCAATGAAGACAGCATGTTGTCATTCTTAAGGTGGTTACAAACCAATGATGGGTTTCCATTCGGAAGAACTATAAGTTACAGAAGCTGCTAAAATCGAAAGAAACGGAGTCACTACTTAGAACTCTTACTAGGTACCATCTTGTATCTGTAAATTGTTGATCGTTATCAACAATAGAGTCATGAAGGAAATTAATGGAAACAAAAACAGAATGTAACTTCATTCGAATTTTAAAATATAACTTATAATTTTAGTAAACATGGCTTTCAATAAGATCATTATATTAAGCTTATTATTTTAATGTCATAGGATTACTGGGAAGAAGTCTGTAATTAGAAAAGCAATTTTTTTAATAAACCGTTGTCTAAGCAACTAATTAACTAACAACATAGAGATATTCTTTAGAAAATAATAGTCGCTTATTTCATCAAGAAATTCTCCAATTTTCTTTGAAAATCGAATGTTCGTCACCGTATGCATAAAAACCATTGGCTTCTCTCCTGAGGCAGTTCAAAACAATTCATCCTCAGTTTCTGTTACTAATTACAGTCATTTGTTGTAATCTACGCCTGTGCCTCAAAAATGGCCCCCTTTCTTTCGTAAGAAGATTACTGTATTCTGGATGTTGCGCTGCATAGTCTGGTAGAAGTTGATCGAAGTTACTACACGTGCCATGATTGGGAACACTTTGTAGAACAGAAAGACAAGCTTTTTCAAAAGACGTACCACAAAGAAGGGGCACCATTCAATAATCGTGAACCATTAAGAGTTATAAAACACCTTCTGAAAACAATTACATTCACGGAAATGTCAATTGAAGAGCCTGGGACAATGTTTACTACAGTTCAATCGAGATTTTTTTATACATCTGTTCTTTTTTAAAAGAATTTTAAAATCTAGGGATTAAAGTATTCTAACCCATCATTTAATATCACTAGGACGTTTAAATAAAGGAGAATATGATAGGTGGAGCATGTAGAATGCATGACTGAATTAGATAAACAAAGCACATTCTGGTTGAAAATCACTTGGGAAAACTGTAATTTAGAGGCTCAAAAAATGTTGGTATTAACGAATTGCTTGTGCTGTGAATACGATAATGGACTTTCGGATTCCACAAAACGTGGGAAATTTCTTTGCCAAAGGCTGGACTGTAGTCCACGGAGTTGATTATTATTACTAAAACGTTCACACATATACTTAACAGATAAAAGTGTGAACGGTCCGTGCTTGGTTCACTTCCGTCTGTCCTACGTTGAGGTTATTATTTCCTGCAGACTGCATTGCCGCATAGAACTTCACTGAATGCGAAGTTCTATTGAGTGCAACGAACTTATTCGTTCCAAATAATAACGGATACCAAAGCTTCTATTGAATATTTAGGTTTTAGGAATAAACACTTCAATTGGTGATTGTTTGTGTGTAGTGACTCAGGCAACTTATCTGACTCTGAGGCCCATAAGCTCATGATTTTTGTGATTTGTTTTTCCTTCTGTGTATATTATTTTATGCTATTCCTATTTTATAAACTGAAGAACACATTTACGGACCACTTAAAAATAAACAGCAATATGTGTAAACATAATAACAGTGCTACTAACAGCAGTAGCAGAATAAATAAACATATCTTACACAAGTGAAAAGTTATGTAGGCCTGTGCATGGTTTCTTACTTTTGTCTTATATTGGAATCGTCCTAAAAATCTTAATCACCAATGTGATATTAATGTTAACAGTAAATAATAATAATAATGAATATGTTTAAAGTTACAGTCAACACATCGAAATGAAAATAAAAATACACGTATGACCTTCCAATAATTTCCTTGCATGTGTATCTCAAACTCGTTCCACGTGCATTTCAGAGTACTGCACATTTAATCACTAGAATATATTGTAAGTATTATTTACTGCATAACCGTACGTAAGAAGCAACAAAACAGACCTATTTTTAAGCACTAACCGACAATAGTATATTTGTTGAAAATTTAGTTATCTTCACAAGCGGTAAATTTTATGTAGAAAACTTTATGAAACAAGGAAGACAAAATTTTTCGCTTTCTTAAAAGACGAGACTCAAATAGACCTATAAGAAAACAGTTGATTGAGATAACTGAGCATGGTAATGGCGGGACAGGAGGGAGCTAATGAGGGGTGACGAAATGAAAGAGGCAACACAAAACTAGTGGAGTGTGAGAGAAAAGGAAATTTCATTATGAAAGACAGTATGATGAATGAGGTGCAATAAATATAGCAGCATGCGACAGGCTGCAGAATAGGGAACAGAGATCAGCACCATGAAATGACGTGGCAGTCAATATGTAAATTAAAAAATAGGGCATAATTACGTGGGTCATGCTTGAAGATCTTCCCTCTCTCATCTTTGAACACCCTGTTGGTGCTACCAGCATCATCCGTAAGGACAGATGTTGTATCAGAACTTAATAACACAACAAAATAGAAACAAAAACGGATAGCATTACGGTTATTAAATATTATGTCTGCCAAATCATGTTAATATACAACGGAATGTAAAAATTTAGCCCGCCCTGAAGAAGGAGGCGATAAGTTACTCCGAAACAAAACCACGTGGCACCAGAACCCACAATACCGCAGTCGATGACTGTAGAACTGATTGATCAGCAAAGCTGAGCTCTAAAATATTGAGAATGTAGAAAAATATTCCGATAAACGATGGTTTCTAGAAACCTATATCGGTTATGTAAAACAAATCAAAGAGAAGTAGGTAAAATTATTATTTTTGTTCTCCTGTGCTAAATCAGCAATTTCCATGAAAATATGTCGAAATAACGGTTAATTACAATCACCGAATTTATTAACAGCGAAATATCCTGCAGTACATTAATCCAACATTATATAGAACGAATACACAGCTGGTTGCATCAATTTTGAGCCCATTTACAGAGTTTCATTCCATACACAACCAACGGAAATTTCATTCCGGGAGTGGAGATGTTGACGGCAATGCCAGTGTAGCTTCTGCACTTCCTGTCAGAGGCTGCTGCGTGCCTGCGATTGGTCGGAAGATTATCTTGGGGTTTCATTGTTATCCCTTGTCATTTGACGGGAAGCTGCTTTTTTCTGAATGGGGGAGGGTGGAAGGCCCTAAGGGCAACTGAGAAAAGTGGCAAGGGCAGGGTGTAAGAGTGGTGGAAGTAAAGAGGAAAAAGGGTGTGGAAATAAGATGAAATGGCACACCATCCAAAACGTGGTTGCACCATTGTAATTTGTAACGGTATTAATAAGTGTATAGCTTATCATACTTCATTGAGTATCACGTCCAAATAAGAATAATAGGTGACATTAAAAAGGCGTAAAATTCACTAACTCCACAGACTAAAATCCTTGAAAAGCTCATAGTAGGTTCACGTAGAAAAGAAGTCCCACACCTTTTATATAACCAGGGGTTTTATTAATGTTTTCGCAACTGTCGACCGTGAGTTAATATCCCAAGTCATATGAACTGTGCCCACAACCTCCCACACAATTTTCCAAGCATCCATTTTAATATTATCCCAACTTTTACGCCTAGATCTTCTGGATGGTTTATTCCCTGGACGCTTTCTATCCACATACTTGTAGGTAGGGATATTTCTAATCTTCAGAAGTGCGATACATTCAGGACTTTCATTTTGTATATCGAATTTTAAGCCATACGATAATAGCAACGAGTAGATTTGCCACACTAACACTATGGGGAAGAACATGTTATTTCGAATCAAGACGCAACTGCTTTGTTTGACAGTTTTCTTTACACAGTAGGACTAGAAAAAGAGAGTAACTGTTCAGTTCTAGCACTCTTAATCTACCCTTCTGCACTTAAGTCTTCCGCACCCATAGTTCACAGTGGCTGTCAGTCGAAGCAACATCACGAAGAATAGGAAAGGAAAAGCAAAGTATAGGAAATGAGAAACGGTGAACGGACGGTTGACATGACAGAGGAAATGAACAACACACGTCTGGAAACAGTTAATTGCAATCAACAACCGGAGCAGAAGAAGAAAGAGGAAAACATGGCGAATTGCGTGTTACACTCAGACAAGTCGTCTTGAATGCGAAATGAACTGTAGGAACTCTCTCAAGACCCTTCCCTTCATTGTACTTCCCCATCACCTCATCCTCTATCCAAATTTACGTTGAAACACAAGGTTTCGTATCCGGACTACCAATAAGGAAAGAACAGGATTCAAAAATGGAAGGGAGACTCACTAAATTCATTATATGAATTAAAGCTAGATATTTTACATGAAATATAGCTCCATTTATGTATACGGTAATTTGTGAAACTCAGTGTATTACGGAAAAATATACCAAATGCTTGGCCTGCTTGTTAATAAACATTTCCGCACAATGCAATGTGTCACCAGGACGCCATAACAGTTTCACAAACTTTCGAAGACGTTTTCATGCCAATTCTTTCGCATGTGATGTTTATTTTCATTTAACATTTTCCACGTCAACGAATGCACATTTACGCCACACACCCAAAAGAAATATTCAAGTTGAAACCGAAAACAGTGAGAATCAACCATGATAATAATAGAATAAAATATTCCAGGTTGCTGCCAAGGGTACGATTAAGCTTCAGACATATTCAGACTTACGTCAGTCAACGTCAGAAAACCGTTAAAAACGACTTGTGATTTGTGGCACGCACATTGAAAAAACGCAAATTATAATTTACACATTTATTACATGCAGCCTCAATTACTGTTGTGTAAGTTAAATTAATAGGATCTGTCTGGGGTTCTGACTTCTTGTTGAAGTCTTAATCGAAGTTTTATTTTGAAGCAGGTTGCACTGCAAGCCATATAAAAACTGACACCTACTGCAAATGTTAATTACAGACTAATTAGACATTAGGCTACTTATTTCTACAAAATGCTACACTATTGATCCTGCCTTTGTTCCTTGGAAATCGAATAGTGGAAAAACGCTGTAAAATACAAAAATAATAACCACAGATTTATTGATCACATTTTTGAATTATTTTCTTTAGGTTTTCGCCCCTGCAGCTGAAAGTATAAATGTACAGCTTCGGCTTTGGAGAAGAATTCGCGGTTAATCTCGAACGCCGAAGTTGTAAACTGTTTGAAATTAGTCAGCAATTTCATTATTTGAAAACCTTCATTAACATGTCACGCAATTAAGAAATATAATTGTTTTGAAGTTATAAAAAATAACTTTCAGTGCATGGTTGGGAATATTCGAAACCTTGTTCCACGAATCTGTGCTTGTGTCATGATGGTAAGGGATAAGATACCTTTTACGAGTATTTTAATAAGAGCTATATCGTCGAATTTAGAGAATTCAGACTATGCAACTAGTAAGGAAGACAAACTGAATTATTATGCCCATAAAATTAACAGATAAGGAGGAAAGTTTGTGTGAATCCAAAAATTATCTATGCTAGAAAATCCAACACTGGAACAAAATAAAACGAGTTTTCATGCCACTGTTCGGATTTCGTTGTTCTCAGGCCTACAGCTGCTCTGGAGGCTGAACGCGAATGAAAATGTTTCATCTTACGTACACTTTATTAGCTTGTATAGGGATTTTGGACACGATTCCTCTTCGTGTTTCCAAATGACCATATGGTTTCTAACCGATTTCTAATTTTTCATAATTTACTCCTACTGAATTTCAGAAAAGTGCCAAATGAAACACGATGAACTGGGTAGAGCGTACAGCGCTCATGGGGTACATAAAAATGCGAACACAATTTTTGATGTAAGACCTGAAGGGCAGAGACCACTCGAAGGATCCAGGAGTAAATGTGAGGATACTTTTAATATGGATGTTACGGAAGTGCGTTTGGAGGCTGTGGATTGGATTCTTGTACATTCTCAATAAGGGCTCTGCTCCATGGAATGTTATTTAGACAGTCGGTCTTATGTAGTTTTTTCCACATGTCTCATCCCACTCGTCATCCATAATCACACTTGGACATGTATCATTCGAAGTTAAGTAAGCGTTTAGCCTTCAGCTGATAAAACAGCTGCGCTCTCAGTGTGGAATATGGCAGTAGCAGTGAAGTGCATTCTGCTTCATTACAGAGCATTCTAGCCGTGAAGATTCTCTGTTGTTACTCGTAATTCTGGAATAGAAAACTAATGGTTCGCCCTACTACCACTCAAATGACATAAGCAGTTAAATTTTCAATAGACGTCAGTCTTCAGTTGATCCATCTGGAAATTGATTATACTGGAAATGACCATAATGGAAGCAAGAAAAGAAAAGAAAAGAAATCAAAATCCAAACATGTTACGAATTATGCCTAAGAAACTGGTTCAATCGGAAGTACATTCTACAGGAATATCTCAGAAATTTTTTCATCCTAATATTATGCGTCTCCATATGTTCCTCTCAGTACGTTGTTCTCAAATACTCTAAATTTAATTCGAAATCTAATTTCTATCAATAGACTCAGAGGTAACAAAATAAAGAGGGATATGTCTATTATTACAGCTGTAAAAAATGTTTAGCGAGATCTGATTTTTTATTACACTAATTCCATACGTAAGTTGCTGTGTGTTCCCATGCGCGCGCATCTGCGCTTCTCTGAGACCGTTTAAAAAAAAGTAGGTATGTGTTAAAGTACTTTGTATGACTGTCCTACTTATCGCAATTACCATACCTTCATATTCATTAATTCCCTGAGTAGGAACATGAGATCAACATCAGTGTCAATTTAGTGTTCAGAAAGTCCTCATATCTTCTTTGCACTACCGTTGACGTCCTGGATTCCAACAATAACAAAGAAAAAATGATAAACAAAACTAAAAGCCTAGACGAAATAAAATATTTTAATTTTGGTTGCATGATTAATGGTTCTGATGTTAAACAGAACCAACTTAAGTGGGTCCTTTGTCACTGCGGCATGGCGCAGAATCAGATTGTGGGTGGGGTACCAGAAGGCCTCTAGGTAATCCATGGATGAAGCTGCGAACAGCTGACAAGGGGTTGTCCGCACCGTAACCAAAACTTACAGGCTTATTCATGTCACACAGAACCTCGTTGTATTCTAGTAAACAAGGTAATAAATAAACATTCGACAAAATGAGACAATTTCTGACTGGTTTTACGACTACTAGCATATCAAAAATGACTCTCCTGCGTAGTTTAAGTTTTATGGTAAACAGAAAGATGGTAATTTAAAGATGAATGCGAATGTGATCAAAAAGAAACCACTAACTTAGATCTGTTCAAGAACGCTACTAATGGCTGCTGAAAAGTCTCTGCTTTTATTTCATCTTAGTTTATTGTTATTGTTGCGAAGGGGAGGGGCTATGTTTCTGTGCAAGAGGGACTTTAGAGGGCCCTTAGTCCACTGCCTTTGATAATAAATGAGTGAATATGGAGCAGCGGTGGGATGATATTGACAAGGTAAAAAAACCGGAGGACTTGTCGTCCACAAATCCCACATGGACTGAGGTTGGCGCAAACGCGTGCATCTACAGTGACAAGCTGGTAACTAACCGCCTGAGCTACAGTACACCATTCTCCTTAGTTTACAGTGGTACTGAGTTAATTAGTATAAAGTCCATTGGTAAAGACTGTGTTGCAACTGTCCAATTATGAACAGAGAGCCCGACAATGACAGCGTGTCTGGGCATGAACATGCATAGGCCCATAAGTAAATTGGGTGTGCCGGCGGTATGCCAGCAGGCGGTTTGGAAGAACATACCGATGGCACTGCATAGAAACAGATAAGAGCGTCTGGTTCTGCAAACCAACTTTAGATTGAAAGCCTGTCTTTCTGTGTTTAAGTAACATGCCATGAAAACATTTTACCTGTAGTGGGACAGCCATTTTGCTAATACAGTGAAAGGTAGCGTATACAGTACTACTTTTCCGTTCTTAATTTTTTATTGTGATAAAGTTCTTTCATAATATCTTAAAATATGATCAGATTTCTTGGGTACGAAACAGATATGTGCATTTTATTAGATGTTTACGTGCAAGTTACCAGAATTTGAATGCATTTACGACAATGTCTCGAAATAAACAAATGCACGATCTCTCAGACTTCCCCACCCCCTTCTATCCCTTGTTCATTATATAAAGAGCTTTTTGTTAAACATGAAAACGTCCTATAATCTCGCGTAAAAAGGTATTCAGATTTTAAGTTTAAAATTAAAGAAATATAAACTAATCTGTCAAGATAAATAATGTTAGTACATCTCTTACATTTGCTTTCTGCATATGCAGGGGTTTCCCAAAGCAACATTAAATTCACACTTCACGCTTTTCGTATTGCTTTGTGTTTGTATTCAAACCTCTCTCTGGTGTCGCTTAGGATATTTTGTAATTCTTACAACACTCTCCTTAGTTAAAACAACATATTCTAACATGCAACATGGAACATATAATTGTAAATAAAATAGTTATTATTTGTCAGCCTTATGTGACAAGTATTTAGCAATATATTGCAGGTGAGATAATTTAGAATGACTGCTTAAATCGATATTTATAAGTGGTTAAATAAACTAGTAATGTCCACTGACAAAGATCTTATGTCAAAGTGTCTAAACAGGTAAAGCTCCTTTTATCCTACTAGCAGAGTTTAGGAATGGCGTTTGGAAACAATGGTTGCTGCGTATCCTTTAACTTGACTGATGGATGGACGAATCGAGAAATCTGCCAATGAGGAGAAAGAAGGAGAAACCATCTCAACTGGAGATCTACGTCAGATTATCTGAGCGTGGTGGATCCCAAACAACATGTTTCAATATATTCTATAGACACTGACAAATACTGGCTCAGTAGGAGGTTCATTACTCCATTGTTACTATACTGAAATACCTTCTAACAAAAAGGAAATGTTTAGTCCAGCCCTTAAAATTGCTGCAATGATTTCATGTCAGAGAATGTCGAAGGAAGATGGCCGCTATATTTGTCTTCTTGGAAGTTAAATGTCACTCTGGAGTACCAAAGACTGTCAAAGATAATATCAAAGAAGGAATGCATGTGGCCCTTTGACAGTTTCTACTGCTTTGTGAGACGAGTGTATTTTAATTTGTGCACATAAAATTGCAGACTTACAAGTGTCACATTTAGATTTCATTCCTGAACCAAATACTGCTGCAGTATGTTCGTAGTGCCCTGTATCTTTATTTACATTGTTTAAAGTGTCAAATAATACTTGGGCGTTTAATATAATTTTAACATAGACCAATCAAATTTATAACAACGTATAAAAACCTACATATTTCGAGCCTTATTTTCAATGGAATATTATCTACGATAAATAGGACTTGGTGAGATATGAGAAATATGAAGGTCACTTCAAACTCCTTTTGCATTCCTTCTACTGTTAAGATTACGGAATTATAAAAGTGTGTGTACGGTCCCGAAACTCCCGAGATTGTAACAGATGCTACTCTGTTAAAAATGGCGTAACAATCAGTGAGTTAACTCGTGATTTAAGGCAATCAGTTCTGTATATAGTATCCCCGTTACACAACTCCCTCTATAATAAACTGAATTCGAAACTCATCAATCTACCACCTGTTACTTAAAGCCGTGTTTTGTAGCGAAACCATTTCAGGATAAATACATGGCAGTAAACTTTATGTTTCTTTGGTTCCCATCGATCGATCTCTTGGAGTTGCTTACTATAGAGGTAGCAGAATGTTCTAACTAACAAGCGAAGGCAGAGAAATTTTGATTCGATTACTCAGTGTATTGAAAAATAGTTTACGTACAGCGTGTACGTTATTCTCATTAATATGTGGCTACAAATAAGAATTGCTTCATGTAAAACAGCCCTAAATAACTCCGAAAATTTTAGTAAACAACTTGTAATTATTAGTCATATTTGGTTATCTAACTTTCAAAAGTATGCCCATCTTTAGCGATGATTTATGGCTTTGTATAATATAAAATACAATTTCATTTACTTGTTTACAAATTAACATACCTATATTCGGAATACAGTCTTAGTATTCATAATAAAAATTAGGAAATAAGATTATCACAAAATATGTTTGTACAATATGTGAGCCTTACGTTCTGTCATTAGAACATTAAATTAATTTAGTTTACCAGATTTAATGTAATTTATACTGTGAAACGCGTGGTGAATCCTGGCAACTATCACTAGTGTGAGTAGCCTTCAAACTTGTGATTTAATTGGACACAAAGATAAAATCCAAATCTCTATTTAGACATTTACTCAGTATAGACGGAGAATGTAATAATTCATTCTCACTTAACTACATGCTGTTACAACATTATACAGCATTTTACGAATGTCCCTCTTGTAGGACCGCCGTCTTCTGATGTGTTTAACACGCAGAATGCCGCCTGCCCTCAGATATACTTCACCGTTACTAGTGAAATCAGAGATTTAAAATTCGGAGCTATATAATTAAACTGTTCATTAATTACAAAATTACAGGTTACGCAATGTTTATTGTTCTATCGGCGACAATTATGAAGACGGCTGTCGTCTAGGATGTTGCACCGTACAGCCTCGTAGAAATCGACCAACATCCAGAAGTGCTTGCTGTCTCCATCGTCAGCGCGCAACATTTCAGAGGACAGTCATCGTCAATTGTATTTTTGTTCGATGTTGGTATAAGTACGTATAACAATAGAATAACCAACAAAAATACTTTCTAAACTCTTTTAGAATTACCTAATTAGCTGCTTACTTACTTACAGCAATGATATACAATTAAGTTTTAACAAGAAGAATCAAACAATCCAGTCACGTGCTTTCTAAGGAAGGATAAATTAAGCACGCTTTACAAGAAACGTTTTGACCTTCGAGACAAGTTCTCTAGACATGCAGTTTGTCTCAATTTTGAGATCACATGACACTAATTGTTATATGGATTTGTACAAATTGAATACAAAATTCAGTTCATTTGTACTGATGGAAACCTGCTCAAAATGCTTTAGGAGCATCAGATATCGGTATGAATTATGGATATCCACATCTTTTGTTTTTCCGATCTGAAAGAAATCAGAACTGCAGAAGTGACTCCTCAGTATGACATGTTTAACATTCAAGTACATGAGAAATTAAGTTTCTGTACATGTGTGCCTTTTAACAAACAACGCGTGTTGACTGTCCTTCAAAACTCCATTCAAAAAAATTGAAGATTACGAAAGAGATAATAGTGAAGTACGTTTTTGTAAACGTCGAAAAAGGCTGACAGACTCCCATTTCGGGAGTTCGCGGATAAAATAAATAATTTTATTCGTTTCCATAATATGAAAGTAAAGAAATAATTCACTATTTTACTCATTAATCTAATTGTCATTGCCGTTTATTTTATTTGCGGTATAGACTGATTTCTTAAAAATGGTTTAGATTAACTTCGTCTTCAAAGGGTTAACTGATTTCTTAAAAATGGTTTAGATTAATTTCGTCTTCAAAGGGTTACTAACGGCTTTCTTGAACTGTCACATGTTCGCAATTCACATATCATTTAACATGTCAAAGTAGACTCTATAAAATTCAAAACATGTGTCTGATATACAACTAAATAAATCGTGCAATAAATTAGTATTGACACAGTGTGATCAATGTGCCTTTCTTTAATATTTGAAATAATCATTACTTTCAGTTCCTAAATTTTTCTTACCTCCTTCTTTCGTTTCTTTTTCTTTCTCCTCTTTGTCGTCTTCGTGGTGAGCTCTATCTGCCGTTCTTTTTGTTGCTGTTTCGCGTAAATAATGATGACAATTGTGCAGAAAACTTCGTGCCTTGAAAATGTTAATTGCCAATATTGAACAATGTTCGTACACCTGGCGACAAGTGTCTGTGGTCCACAGAGGCAGTATGTTGTTCCTATTTCCAGCACTGCGGCTATGACAAGAGCCTTCTTCACGTCTGTATCAATCTCACTTTATCTCGTCCACTGTTCCTCCGCTTTTCCTTGGTCTCTCATCCACAAATTAAAAACAACCTCAGTCTTTCTCCCATGTAAATAATCTTTCATACGTACAAACACTATAATTTCTTGTCTGAACACAACTTTTCCGCTTTTTACACTAGAATCCCTGCCTAAGTTACGATATAATTCTTCACGCTAAGAAATTCATTTCATGCCGACTAAAACATGGGATACAAAAGTGAGATAATGTCTTAACATGTCGCAATCAGAAGAGAACAACGTTTTTCCTCGCTCTTTTCTTTCTTGCATGCGACGGTTGTGGGTTTGTGTGTATATGGCTGTAAGTTTTCAGTTTCAAGGTATTTCGTACTTCCTTCTTCCACCATTATTTTCTTTTATGTTTTATTCTCCCCTTAAGCACGCACCAAAATCTTCAACCTTTCCCTAAGAACTGCCTACATCACTAAAACTTAGAGTTTATATAATGGTTACATGGCCAGGTTAGGCTAGTAATTTTATTAAACGGTTCTTATTTATAGGCACTGCACTATCGTCGACTTCAAATCAATGTTTCTCTTTTTCTTTACTTACAACAAAATAAAGTTAATGTATAGGCACTGTATCACAAAATTATGCTGCATTAGACGACAAAATTTTTAGTAGATGTCTTAACTTTTGTCATTAAGTTGTCTTTCACGCGGTCCCGTGCAGTTATATTCACCTTATATAATTTTCTGAACACAATTCTGTAGCCGTAAGAAAAGTATCACAAAATATGTAATTACGACATCAATATCTTTCTGAAAGTGTTTAAGTTCGAGTCTTACACACGGGAATCTCGTTCGAACTTTGCTTTGACACTTGTCCTTCTATCAAGAGCAGATAATTGCTGTTGTATCGCTGATGTGTTTAGTTGCTGTTCACAGCTTCCGTAGAAACCGACAGAGACAACGATGCACACAGTCACTTTAACAGTCCACAGACTGATGAGACGTAACAGGATGATAGAGACACGAAAGCGATTCTTGTCACATGAATGCACATTATCCGTGACCACAGTTACGGTGCAAATAAAAACGAATGGCAATTGTAGCAAGCCAAATATTATCTTCATCTGACGATCATCACTGAAGGTAATAGAAATGTCTGTCATAAAACCGGAAGAGAAGGCTTGGAAAAACTGTTTTGCTGTCTGATATAATTAATAATCCTGCTGGAAGTATCTCGCTGAAATCCCGGGCCTGCTATTCACAACAGCTCAACTCTGTATGTAATATTAATGTTCTTCGCGTGACGAAACTGTTTTTCGCCTCTTCTTTTCTCCTTTCTATTATTTTTTTATCTTTGTTGCCTTGTTGTTGACTGGTTAGGTTAGGTCCATGTGGCAATGAGTGAGAGGGAAAAACTAGATGTATCAGGGTTTAGTGAGAAGGAAGGGCGGGTTTTTCTTGACGTCTTGATTCCGTAGTTAAGAAGGAAGCATAACCAGCGTGTCAAGTTGATGGTTGTTTGACCACTCTGCACAGTTTCTGTCCTATTTCAACGGTTATTCGGCGGGCACTTTTATTTAACCAATCAGCTACTTAAAATTTAGTGGCCAATAACGGAGTGGGCAGAACATGTGATTCAAGATAGCACGGGATTGTAGAGGCCTAAATGGTAAAACTTTTGGCCCCGGTAACGAAAATCCGACGATCACATGTGCCACAAATATTGTCTGCGAGTAAAATATGTTGTCTTGATTAGTTGTAAACAGATGACATCAACAGGAATGGGTGCACGTAGAGATTTTTTTGGAAACACATGAGTAACCAGCATTCAGATTGTTTTAGACTGTAAAATAAATTGAATGATGTTTGACAGACACACTCTGAATAACCACGTGGTAGATATTATTGATAATATTCTAACAAAATACAACGTCGATGTCTTGTTATGCGGTTGGAATTTTATTAGGATGTTGTCGATTGACTTTCGCCGAAAAGATATCACCTACACTTCAGACACAGACAATTCATTCAATCACTTTTCTTCTCGCAAATCTCCCTTTCCTGCAATAAATTACGAAGTCGCTTCAGGGATTGTTCAGAACATAAATATACCTTTTCGCAGAATTAACATATGTTGACATCTACACAAGACAAAACATATTCAGCACACACCAAAACTTCATTCAGAGTTGCTATGACAACTAAACTTGTATTTAATACAGTTGAATGATGATTTGTTTCCATCGGAAATACCGGCAACAGAAAACTTGCGTCATGAATGCTACGAAGTCCGACGGTAACTGAAAACAGCAAACACACTGGGAATGGTATATGGTTTTCGTGTTTGGAAGTGTGACTCGATGCGATGGAACTCAAGTGAAGCAAGCTACTGGTTGCCAACGTTAACCCCCTACACACACCACCAAACGGGCGCCTCTCGCACTGTGCTGGCCTCTCTCTCGCCCCTCTGTCTCTTCACTTCGCATCTACACCCCCTCAGACTCAACTCTCACGAAACCCTTTCTCGCTCTGTTGGACGCCCATGTATATTTCCCTCTCGCTTCCTCACCGGGCGTCGTATTTGAGCAGCGTCGTTTCTCCCATGCACATGCGTTGTGGACTTCTGCCTGGCAGATACCGGCGCCCTCTGTAGCTTCAGTGCTGGGCAGGATGATCAAACGACAATAATAACTAGCCGCTTATGATTGTTAAAACCAATTATTTTGCAATATCGTATCAAGCGTGTGGTTACTGACCTACGCGTACTTTAGTGTTCAGGGCAACTTGAAAGATGGCTATTTTCTCTGTCAAAGTACTTTTATGTTTTTGACAATGTTTATTCGAAGTCACACAAATAGACCGTAGTCATATTTGCACGCCAAAATTAACGATTTTGAAGTAAATAAACATTGACACTGTTTACTAGCAAACTCTTACAGGAATGCTGAAATGAAAGTGCTTATTTATTTGTGTGTTCGGTATTTAATGTCTTATGTCAATAACTCAGACTATAAAATACAGAAAGTTAGAATGATTAATGAGAAATGAATGGAATGAATAAATCCTCCTTGGGTTACCGGCCGTGTAAGGTGGCTTAATGAAGAACGGGATCTCCTAAAACTACTGTATCCTGCCACCTTACATGGCTAGTAGCCCGAGAAGAATTTATTATACTTAGTCGCCGCGAAACCTTCAGATCATACGGTCGTGGTCTAATTTAAGATAAGATAGCGGAATTTGGGTGCAGGATCTGAATAACCCACAACGAACCTCAGTTAAAACACCTAATTTCGAGCCCTGCATTTCCAAATGCAGGAACACTAAACAATGCCCTTATACAGATAACATATGTCCATTACATTCACCGAAGTATTCCAATGTAACAATCACTCCTAAATGTAAAATATATTACATACAGGCTTTGTAATATAGTAGAGTAAGTCTACTTTTCAAGTAGTTCTCACGCTCATTGCTGCATAAATATGTAGGATTTTTCAGCATTTTCAGTAAAAGCGATGTCTCCTTTGAGGACACTTTGCTGATGTGAGAAAGTATTTGTATTAAATATATGTATTTAGTTCACTTGTATTTTCCCTATGTTTCTGTTTTTAATGTCTGCCTATAAGGGTCTGTTTATTAGTGTGTGTCTGCCATAGGCTTTTTGCTGCTGGAAAACAATAACAATAAGGTAATTTTTATTATTGTGACGTATGTCACAATAAAGCAAAAATGCTATGTAACAGAAGTTACCCCATACCACATTCCGAAAGCTGTAACTTAAATTGAGACTTCTTTCCTACATCCATCTGTAACAGAAATAAATATCCCTTCAGAAGATCAAGAGATAAAATAAGAAATGCCGAGGCTTATCTCAAACACTGTAAATTTCAAGCCCAATGCTTCTGACTGAAATCACTGTTCGTCCTCAAACCTTCCAGAAAATTAAGCAATAAACATGAATGTTGATATTGACTCTGGAATAACTGCTTACGTTACAATGACGCTTCGTCGCTACTGTAGCCGAGGCATCTCCGCGCGTGTTGCCTAGGTCAGGAGGAAAGGCTACTGTGCAAACCAAAGACATTAACAACATAGGAAACAAAACAGTGCGCCACAGGGTACTGTCGCTGGGGAACAATGTCTGTACTACGAACAGTTGTCTATTATCCCTCCAAAGCGATGCCTTATACATCTAGTTGAGCTCAAGCGCGCAGATTAGCCCCGAATACAGTACGGTGATGCAGGGTTTGACGTGACAGAGGAATGCGTTCTTATTAATGAATTTTGCAGTATGTGCAATGAGGCAATTACGACCTGTTTTGTGGTGTCCAGTCTCCTGGTCTATTTCAAACCAGAAAACACAGAGCACGTAGTACAGGTATAGTTGAGTTTCTACATGTTTAATTCAATTTTTTAAACAGAATTTAAAAATTTGAAAATTACTCTTTAGACGATGTATAGAAACCTCGTATATTCTATGAATTGTGGTCTTTTTGGTTGTGACGCCTGGCAGTCCACAGCTGGTCGATCTGTCCTCACTGGCATAAACAACGTAATCAAGACCAAGAACGTCGTCGGGTTTCAGAAATCCACGTTTTACATTAATAACAAACTGAGGCTGACGAAATTCACAGCGTCGAAGTAAGGATCCTAGTGACTAGTGACATTACATGAAGCACTTCATCTCTTAGCTAAAATCTGTTTCCTGATTCCATACCAGGGGCGCTGTGGTCAGGTTGTGTGATTTGTGAGTCAGGATAGTCACGGAGAGACCAGTTCAATCCGGAGTATGATGCGCGCAGAATACTAATCACAAGCAACTTGTCTGTCGTACACTTCACATACAACTTCCGGCATCTGCAACTGGCGTAGTACGCAACTCAAGCGGTAATGTGTTTGACATTCTAGTAAGTACATGGCTATCTACATACTCATGAAAAGCATCCATAAGCACAGTAATGACGTTTTGCCATTTCCATTTAAATTAAGTTCTTCAAACTCAATTCAATTCTCTATTTTAACGAGCTGATTCTGTAGCTATAAAAGACAATTACAGAGTCGGCGCAAAAATATAAAATATATACATAGGACAGAAAAAATAAAAAGATCATCTAACCAAATAATCGGTATAATAATAACAATAATTCTGGCATCATCAAATGTACATTTTAAGAGTCCGTTTTGAGAGCTATCAACGTGATAGGGTTTAAAACATGTGTAAATTTTAAATATGTAAAATGAAACTAATCCTCCTGAAGTGTTACAAAGTTTCCGCGTTACAAAATGGTAAATGTTCCCGGACCGTCGTCTGAAAGACAAAGTTTCTTCCCAGATGTTCCCATCGTCTTGGGAATAATGTTCACATATTCTCATAATCATTGCTTCCTGTCATGATTAAACCTAAATTTAATACTATAAATAAAGTCATCGAACAGACTCCTTTATGTGCAGAATCTAAACAAAATAAATGCTTAGGCTTATTTGAAAACGATAACAAGTAATGTAAGTAGCTACTAAAATATCCAGTACCTTCAATAAAATTTATGTTTTCAAAAATCTTCACGTACTAGATAAGACCCTATTAGGTGTAATGCATTTTCGCAATGAGTAGTCTGATTTCTGTAATACGAAAGTAATTTTCCACATCAATAAGTAGTATCGATAACACAAACAATTAACTTTTAAGTAAAGTTTTACACATTATTGTGTAATGCACTAGGGCACGTGAAATGCACGATTCTATACCCTGGCATAAGTCCGTGGTACACACACGTAGGACTTTGGCCAAGGTCTGTATAATTTTAAGTTTTAAAAATTTCACTCATATTATTCTTCACAAAATTACATGTTATTTAAGGGCCTACCTAAAAATGAACTGCTATTTCACTAATAAGTCCTAACATTTTATCGAAACGCATAAATACCTGACATAAATGTTACGAAGTACTGTAGTACATACAGGAGGAGGTAGTGACGATAATACCCAGCAATTTGTAAGAACAAAATACAACAAAACGTAACAACATTGATAATTTTTATCGTCCTTAACCTTACTTTCAGAACACGGTATTTCAACATGGCACGCACATAGTAAAGCTGCTAGCGTTCACGACTCCGCCCAATCGTCGTTAGCCAAATTGTAGGGTAACCAACCAGCATAGATCAGCTGTTCTGATTGGTCCGATGTATTGCATTCAGTTGTCTTCTTACAAATGCTGTATACCCAGTAAGGATTTAAGAATATTTAAGGCAAATAAACTACTTTTCCTTTAAAAAACAAGGGTACTTAGTACATGAACTTATGTGATGTAAGTATGCCTCGTTTCTAATTCCGACAAAAACAAATATAACAAATGAAGTATTCCTTTAAACCCAATGAAACCTATCAGTGCACTAACATTAATTTCAATAACCAATCAATCATTCAACCAGTCTTACTTTTAGTGTCTGCACACATTAACATAAACTTCTTTCTCTATAAAAATTGTAAGCCGCCACCTGAGGTATATTGGAAGCCATTGGTCTAAACTTATTTTTAAAATGCCAGTGTCGATGCCTTCCTGTAAATATTACAAAGAAATTATTTTTTTTTAGACAAACAATTATATAGTTTAGCAACTTATATTTTGATTTGGAATAGCCTGTAAGCAAATCTGTGTTGTAAATAGTCCATTACTTATGATACACAGACCTTATACAGTTTTACATGTATTTTGTACCGGCATAAAAATCTATAATTTTTATATATGAGTAACGTATTTGTCTCTGCTACTTACGTATCTAAAGACTAGCTCAGAATGAGCATTGAAATATACTTCACCATGTTTTAAAAAACCACTCCCCGTCTGATGGCCTCCTTCGCTGTTTCTCAGTAAAAGAAATCGCTTTCACAGTTGGACTAAGCAGTTCTTTTACACAACACAAAAGTTAATTACACGGCCTCATAGTTTTCTGTTTCGCTATTTTCCCACGGCCTACTGCAGATTTTCGCTCACCGAACCGCTGAGTTGGTTTCGTGATCGCATTCTAGCAGTGCTGTTCAGCAAACAGAAGACGAACGATGTAATGCCAAGATCGCTTTTCCAACCATGAATTATAAAACCTCTTTTTTTCCATTAACTTGCTAATACATGCAACAGTTCACCTTCTCGTCGTGTTTACAGTCTACACCCCCCAATAATGTGTATGAAAGACGACATTGCATTATGAATATAATTTCCATATACACTACGCAGGTTATATATATATATATATATATATACGTCTATCCATATAATATATGGTCGCATTGTGATGACGTAAAATAAAGAAACCGCGCTTACTGGCGATGAGGTTGAATATTTGTACAAAGTAGCACACGAAATTTAAAAGACTGCACAGAAGTATGTGGGATTCTATAACGAGTGTGCGGCAGTAGTGCACGAAGAAAACCATGAAAAACTGTGTATTGTCTTTCTTGGGTTATGTGTAGGCCTACAATAGGCTGTTTGCTTCAAAATAAACTACGTTGCAGATCGACAGGCCACAGATTTTACAAAATTATGCGTGGGCTTCGAAGAAAATTCACCCTCGTAGCATTGCTTGACCACAGTAATAAGTTTTAATTAATTAATACTGTAGTGATTTTACCTAAACAATCTCAAAGCTATTTACGGAATTAATTGTTTACGCAAGCTAACAAAAATCAGTTTATTCTATTCTATTTCGCAAG
Organism: Zootermopsis nevadensis; assembly: GCF_000696155.1. The sequence goes on along the minus strand of NW_019060359.1, from coordinate 35,057 downwards.
AAAACTATTTCAAATGTTACAAAAAATATATTTTATGTAAAATAAAAGTGGTTCCTGGAATTGTCCTATATATATAAAAAGTGAAATGATTTAATAATTTTCGTAAAAATTCTCCAATATAAAATTTATTGAAATCAGTTTATTAATCCTCGATTTAGTTCAAGTGTATGGTATTAATGGTCACACTTACGTCACATCAGCTGTGCATGAACTCGACTAACTTTTCCAACCACGATTAACCTATTGAAGCCTGAGATCCTTTAAATAACTGAGATAAAAAATTCATTTCTTACCTCAAAGAAAATACTAAACGTCTAAATTACAAAGATAAAGCGGTTGGTGATGCTGTTTAAGGAGCAGAAACTTATACGAAGCCCATAAATACATTCTGTGGACCAAGTGCAGAGTTCGTAAGTTCGGAAGTTAGAAGCATCCTTGGAGAGATGTCTATTTACCAGTTCAGCTACTCTCATATTCCAAAGATGGACTCTGATGCTCTTGGTTAGTTTTTATATGAGGAAATCCAATATTAAACTTGTCATTTGACCCAGTGTCCTTCAAGATACCACCAATTCTTGCCGGTTGTGTTTCCGTGGCTACTGTAAAGTAAGATGTTCACATACCTGGCTCGCTTGATGATACAAGATGGAGTTACGAAGGAGAAGGATAAGTGGATAGATATAAAGTCCCTGGGCAAATGGAAGCCGGCAGCTGATAGCTTAACGGTACTACTGACAGGTTTAGAGGTTCGCATCCTACTACATCATTTGTGCGCAGTTAGACCCGTAGAGCAGTCGCGTTTATTTCCAGATCTAGAGCCATGCCTGACTGTAGGCCTGCAAAGCAGTGCATATAAAAGAGTATAACCACATTCTAGCATAAATACGTGCTACATTTTAAAATCATCCTACTTCTCGCATTATAGTTCCAAATGTTGTAAACCTTAAAATATACTTTTATACAATGAAAATCAGTTTCATCTCGACCACTGACAACATTTATCGAACATATACCCACCTCACCCACATTATGCAGGAAGAATGTTAATATTTATCATTAGAAACACAAAAGTTGTTTCGTTTTAAAACAAATTATAACGTTCATCTCATTCTGGATAAAATATGGACCAGATGTAAACTAAAATAATAAAAATTAAACAAAGATACTCGTATATTAAGACCCGGGACTTGCAGATGCCAAGGATCGCCAACCACCTGCCTGCGGGTACCACAGTGCCCTCTATGGTTGGCCTTGAGAAATATAGAATACGCGTAATAATTTATAAATTGTGCTATTCTCTTCTGCGCGCAGAGCACGTTGTGATTTCGGCTGTATGAACTGAATCTGTCCAGAGCCAAAAGGTTCTAAATATTTAGACTGTGACCTCATGCCACATTAACTGAGGGGTCTGGGTGGAATGATAATTTCTAACAAAATTACTTATTACGCTAACTATTCCTTAGGCTAAATATTTATGTGATTTTGACAAAAAAAATGTTTGCAAAATCCCTTTATGTAGGAACACAAGAAACAAAATTTCTTCATAATATAACTTTCCATTTGCTTTCTTTGGTATATTAATACAGGGCCAGCTGTAAATTTTAAGCTTCCTCTCGTTGTCCATCGAAACAAGTTTGTCAACTCTTGATCCAGAATATTCACCTTACTGCTCCAGAGACGGAGGAAGAAACTGTTGCTTGTTACAGGCCAATGTGAGAATGCTTCTATATGTAGCAGCTGAATCGCGTTTTAGAGGTAACTGATTCGATTCCCGGTTCAGGACAAACGTATTCTCCCACTACTTAGTAATATTCAGGCGAATTCCGGGTCACGGCTACCTCTATATATTCCTTCCGATATATCTTCCATTATTTTCCTGCTCTATCAAAGTAATGTTTGGTTTATGACTTTGCACGGTAAGCTATAAAGTAGAGGCCTACCTGTTACGTTCAATCAGGGTATATACTGTCTTAAAAAACAATAACCTGTTCGATGTACATCTGTCTAACATAGGCCAAATTACTGCCTTGTAAATATAACGACAAAATAAATTTGCAATTTTCTTTATTTATTAATATTCTTTAGACATTGGGCTTAATATTATAATATTTTCAGAAATTTGGCTCTCACATACAGAGTGTTCCATTTAAAACTGTAATCAATTAAAATATATTGTATTTTATACCTCATTTAACACAGATCACAAGTGGATGTTCAAAAAACTTGCTCTTAGAGTACTTTATTATTCTGTACTTATGAGTAAATCCTCTGGCCACTCAGACCATGTTCCAGGAAACATTTTATTAAGTTTCTACTGTGACAATCCATGAAGTTTTCAACAGTCACTTTAATGTCTTACATGAATCTTGGATTGTTTCGGTACAAGCATTTTTCAAAAATCCTTTAGAGTAGGTAAGGGACGACGGATAAAGGAGTGTGCTTAGCCAAAATCCCTTCCAAGCGAGCCCGTTTCCGAAGCTGTCTACGCAAGGGCAATTTTATACTGTATCCGTCGTTTAGGAAATGAAAATAAAATACATGAATCGTCTATAAATGTCGTTTTATTTATGATGATACCAGAGTCGCATAATCAGCTTGTGTTAAATTAAGAGTTCGCTTAGTACAGAAACCTTTATTATTCATTCTCATGTAGCTTTGATCATAGAGGAGTTTCTTGAACTAGGGCTAAGGGTTAAAGGGTCAGATCTGAGACACAAATTCTCTTCCCGTGTCATTAATTAATGCGTTCTTTTCTCTGTGGAAAACTTTCGTGGCGAGAGCGTTGACATCCTTAAGATACGCCCCTTTTTGCGTTAATTACGACTCCAATCTTTTACATTCGTCTGCCTCTAGCATTTTTCTTACTACAGCAGGCAAAAGTAGATGTCCTCCCTCCTCTGCGATCCATCTCCCCAGAGAACCGGCTTTCTTGCCGAGCCAACTTTCCCTAATTCTTGGATTCTCTCTGCTCTTCTAAGATTAACGGTGACGATGTCAAAAGTTACATTTGAGAGAATTAATGGTTATTTGACCCCACCTACGTTTCCATTCAAAATAATGCACTTTACATATAAATATCATACGAAGGAGAAGAATCACAGGCATCAATAGAGATTTTTGTGTTTCATAAAAATAAACAAAAAGATTCATTCTTGGTTTAGGCAATGTCGCTTTTCCAGAAGTATGACTGCAAATTATAAATTCGAAGGGATATGGAATAAATCAATTACAGAGTATTTTAATATGCGGCTAGGAAGCGCAACTGCCTAATGAATTATAAAATTCGAAAATAAAGGCTGGCCCAGAATTTACGTACCAAATAAAAACTCAATTCATCAGCAACAAATTATTATACTTTGAAGAAACTGCTGAAAATCTGTAGTACCAAAGCATTTGTTAATAGTTTGATTTAGTTCGATTCTGCATATAAAAACTGGCGAAATGCGGTACATAGAAACGGATGTTCATCATCGGAGGGTCCTTTAGATCAGTGGAATTCAATCTTTTTTATTCGCGTACCCCGAGATATAATTTCTCTTCAACTTTGTACCCCCAAAGTTGTTGGTGTATAATTCAAGTTATACATAGTATATAATCTACATTTAAAATAAGTTAAATAAATTACATTACTGACTATTCAGTGTTTATCATAAAATAATATATTTTTAAATTTCACGTACCCCCTAAGATGTCTTCGCGTACCCCAGGTTGAATACCACTGGTATAAATCATCTCAAAGATTAGAAAAGGTCGGAAGTGCGTTTTACGTAATTTTTGGCGTCAAATTTGGGCCGGATAGGCACACAATATCAAACCTCTTGAAGAAACTTAGCAAGACTGGGTCAGTTTTGGATGATAACTCTCGCAGATTGCACGACACACCACCGTGAAGACTGCAGGACGTTGGACAGTCCTTATGTAGCGTATAATCAAAATTTCTGTTTATGGCAAATAATAATTTCAAGCGTATAATTGAATCCGCTTTGCAGGAGGTTTTGCTGTATCATTAAACCTCAGAATAAAATTTAGTCTGTACACATGGCATCAAAGAACTCCACCAATAGTTTAAAGATTTCAGGGCCGCGAGAAATCTGGTGGAGGTGGAGATTCTTGGTTCAGAATTACAAACCCAGACATTCAAGTATAAGATCACATACCTCCTTGTTTTCACTTTGATCTAAAAATAAAACTAATTCCACAATTTCTTTTGTAGGTGACGAGATGAGAAGCTCCAGAAAGACAAGCAGTCAAAGAGAAGAGACGTGGGGAAGCAGACGTAGATTTATATGGGAGTGAAAGCAGAGCTTGCAGTTACTTATACTTGCTACGAGTTTGAATTTATGAGGCGAAGAGACTCGACAGACCCTCCGTCCAACTTCGCCAGTTCACTCCGACGTCTTCAGACAAATACGACTCCGAGTCTAGCCGAGAATAGAACACTTTCAATCCTTCGCTTTTTATACTACTTAGAATATGTTCTACTCACATTTCTTAAGATGCAGAAAAAAGTATCTTAAATTATATGAAATATTCAAATATAAATGTCCTACTTCTAAGAAATCAATTAAAAGCGCGTTACATTATCTTTTGTAATGCTTCTCTCTAATCATTTATAACACTAACGAAATAAGGAGTCTTGAAAACAAGTTATGAAGGAATACGCCCTCATGCTTAAAATTTTAGCTACGGTAATATTTAATGGAGAACACCTTTACAAACTGGCCATCTGTCGGTCTTTTGCTTAAGGCACACTGGTACTCATTTCCAACCCTGTGGTTAGACCCACTAGGCGTTTTTTGCAAGAAAATCATAGCAGGACGGTGGTAAATCGCCATGGCATGGTTTTATTCATTCCAGGGCATTGTGACGCATCGTCTTGCAGTCATTCTTCGCATTTAGTAGTGCCCTGAATTATTTCTTCAGAGATTTGACGATTTACTTTCCAGGGAATTTTCAAGTTCAAAACTTGTTCCAGAACTAAGAGTTCAGATTTAATATTCATATTACTTCATTCAAAATTAAACTAGAACAGGATACAATACATCCGAATACTTTAGAATTGTGGCTCTTCCGCGCTTCTAAAGGGGTAACTTCATAAATTTTAAAAATTTATATTTGTATAAATGTATATGCATGTATATTTTTTTGTTATAATCATATTTACATCTTCGCCTAATTACAGCATTCAGAATATGTTGGTAACATTAAATTTCAACTTCATTGTTGTAATAACTTCTCCAATAATGTAGTCCTTGTCTATGATAACAGGCAAATATAACAAACAGAACGAAAAATAGTCACTAACGAAATTTTCTTCAAATGTCGAACTCTCTTTTCCACCAAGTAGTTACTCTCATCCCAACAAAAAGGTTTTACTTGGAGGCATAACCTAAAAGGATGGTAATGAATTAAAGCGGGTTTCTTTGAGAAAGCCACACAATGGATGGAATGGAAGTGAGAGAGAGAGAGAGTGTGTGTAAGGTTAAATCCTTTACTCTAGTAGGATATACCATACATTCCACGCTAACAGAAGGGGCCAGGAAATTACGACGCATAAAACAAAGTTGGCATCGACGCTAAAAGTGAAATGAGTAATTTCATTAGTACAGACTACAAGAAGAAGGCGAAATAGAGAGAGAAGACAACAGAAAGATACCAAATAAAGACGATTGAACAGGCCTCTATAAGAGTCACCAAACTGGTGTTGAATATCTAGGCCAGTATAAAATTTATAGAATATAAAAAACTACTAATTTCAATACTTCCATTAGATTTGCCATTACGTCAAATGCCAATAAGCTTTAATATTATCATTGACTGAAATCGTAAAACTCAACCAGTGTGATAGGGCATACTTCCTTTAACAGAGGAAGTCGGTTCTAAAACCCCAGAATATGAAAAAAATAATTCAACCAAAATACATTAAACCCCTCTCTTTTAACAAAATTTGATTCGCATATTTCTACTAATATTATAGAGGACGCTTAATATTAAAATGCCACCTTCTACATTAAAAATTTATTGGCGGGATATTTTATTTAATTTTTTTTTGGAATTTAGTTCCTACTTTAAAAGAATCGATTGGTTAAATATGTTTATAGAAATAATCCCTGCTTATTCTAATAATCATACACTCCCCCCGTTTAAATTTTTGTGGGCAAAATTCAATGACATTCAATGTTAAACATATTACACTGTAGTTTTTATTGTGCCTAAGAGGCAGAGGGCGAGTGTGGCCCCAGGTTCTAAACCATCATGGCAACCTTATTATAAAAGTTCAGACTACAGTGTTCAGTACTTGACAATTCACAATCAGCAATATTAAGTTTATCTGTTACGTGCTTTGGTAACCGCAAGCCACAGAACGCCCAAGCACATTCATGACAGACCATAAATCAGACAGGCTACTACCAAAGAGTTAACGTACACATCGCCCAAGCAGTTAAGTGCGCATGCTCGAACTGTCAGCAACAGAAAGCAACGGGCGGTCCTTCAAACACTACATTGTTAATTATATCATGCTCGATAATCGAACGTCAGATTCGTGTTTCGTCTTATTCCCCTTATTATTCTAGAAGGGAAGTTGAATTTATGCGATTTTGCGGACACTTCATGCAGTCTCAGTAAGATTTTATCTTTAATATAATTTTAAAACAAATTTTAGTTTTTAAATTTGAATGGAAATCCAAACTCCTGCACAAAATTTCACTACAATCCTGAAATATCTAAAAGGGCACAAAATGTACGTCATTTCG
>NW_019060359.1:14300-26054 GCF_000696155.1 Zootermopsis nevadensis | reverse complement strand
GTGTTGAAGAATTAATATCAGTTACAATAGATTATTATTTTACGCAACTACAGACTTTTGCAGGATGGAATCCCGGCAAGGCAGATCTTCCTCTTTTCCACAATGTTAAAAAATATAATTGTTAATGCTAATCCCGCTTTTGTGTGCTTGTTGCAGAAGTTTTAGGGGAACATGCTGGTTGTATCATCAGGGCTCTAGTGACAAGTGCTGCATATGTATATATGGAAAATTTTGGGTGCAAACATTCAAAATCTGATCCAACATTAATTACGTTATTAGACTGTTTTCTTCATATGTACTACACGTTTTCTGCTTTCACTTCTAGAGTGACGGTAAGTATAATGTTGTGACTCATCGATGTCTCATACGTGCCTGGAGTACCCAGCTGCCTCAGCACGACGTATGGAGTCCACATTCACACACAAGACCAAATATAATGCAGTTTAAGGTCTTCCAAACTGCTTGACCCTTCTTGTACAAAGGAAAGGGCACACAAAAAAGAAATGCTTCTAAGTTTACCTTTTACCAAAGCAACTGAACCATACGAACGCCGCACCGAAGAAATTAATAATGAAGAAATTCAGTTTTAACTCAAGAAAATTGCGCTTAAAAAAATTAGAAAACTGCCCGACAAGATTAATGGGAATATATAAAGTAGTAGGTTACTTTATAAAAAGAACATATTCCTATTGAAATCTGTAGAAACGTATTATATAAGAATTAAAATAATTTCTTATCCTTCCTTAACTACGAAAACTCAAAAAGCGTTTATACTTGACATCTGTTTTATAGTCGGCGCAGTAGTTTTTGGCCGGTGGAGAAGCTGGCGGACGGGCCTACTCTGTGTACCTGAGGTTTCACGGTCAGTGTATTTGCTTTGTTTTGGCGTTCAGTCACGTAAGCTCCTCGGTGCAGTCAGCATTATACCATCGCAAAAGAGACTCGCTCCTAGCCTTCCCCTTGAAAATTCCACCGGCCAAAAACTACTGCGCCGACTATACTACCTTGTATAGAAGTGCGTATACATAGGAGGTCATGAATAAGTTAACAGTCTTCTGTTTAAGAGCATTTTTTTCCACAAAGCAGCATACAAAAACTAAGATTAATTAGTATTGTGCAAAAAAATATATTTCTGTTTAATTAAAGAACATAATACGATTTCCCGCACTGCAGTCTCAAATACGATCACACATCGAGGACATTATAACCGTAAATAGTAGGCCTCCTTTAACAGGATTGCGAAGGTAACAGTTATAATATTACCTCATAAGGCACAGAATCCCTTAACACCAAATGATCACCATCCAAACCATGGCTACGGTTCTAACGACGCACACATTAATAAATATTATCCCATAAGGCCCAAAATCCCGTAACAGCAGAAAATTATGACAACAAATATTATTTATTATTTGCACGATGTACATGAAATGAACGCGTATAAGGCACATAGGATCTGTCTGTCCACATGATTCGAGAACCGCTGGACGGATTTGGACAAAATTTGGTATGAACGTCATGCTATTTGAAACTGATCTATAATTGTACTTTTCAATTTATATAATGACTGATATCAATACGGAGGACGAACAAAATTTGAAATGGGGTTCACACTGGCACTACTTGAGAAAAGGCAAAACAATTGTGTATGGTTATGAAATTTTTGTATGAAGCGTTTGAAAAAGTATAAATAGAATATAACGCCTACTTATATAAAAATTTTGCTGCTCTAATTCACATGATTCATATATGTTAGATACAGATGCATGACAGCACGACTAACAGACACGAATACAAGCTATTGACACTGTAATGAAATCTCTTAAAACTATCGAACACTATTCTAACTTGTGACTCGTGTTTTATTTCTGTTCTAAACTGAAAACGCTTGAATGTTTTTCAAACTGCATCTGTGGAGAAAGTTTACGTGGATCTGAGGATATCTGTGCACGTCACATATGGACTTAATCTTACATGTTTACAGCCTCATATGTGTGCACAACCTCGATATATCTCTGCAGTGCTAGTGGAACACAGACTGTTTCAAAGTCGGTTTGGAACAGATAGCTGCAGAGTGCATTGCAGTCCCAAGTAGGTGGATTCTTTTGACTTATAACGGAAAAGGGGATGAAATAAGGGCGGGAAGAAAGGAAACTTGGCTAGGAGGGTTTTGGCTGAAAGGGAAGAATAAAAACGTAACAATGGAAGTGGGTGTGCCTCAGGTTCCCGGCACCAAACAAAAAGGAACCTCTGCGAATCCCCGGACAGTAACCACCGCAAGCCCAGGTCGTCAACGGAACTTGTTAACTCATCAGAAACCAAGAGACACCGACATTCTTCACATCAGAAATCCATACGTTGCCGGCATGTGAACAAAAACATTTATTATATGATTTAATTATATTACTATGTACACAGAACTACGTAATTTCTGTACTAACTAATCTAACACTTTGAAATCTGAATCTGAAGGTTCAAAGGCAATGATATCAAAGCGCGTCATTAGACATGATTCTCAGCCATTTTCAAAATCTGCTCCCGCAGATGTATATCTTCCACATTTTCTTATAGTTCTCCCAAGTGAATGTTTTCTTTGTCCGGCCCGTTTTGGCCCCTTAGAATTCACTATCTTAAGATAACAGTATGCCGAGAGTAATTCACAAAGTTCTTCGTTATGCAACAGGATTATATTTAGAACAATTGCTCAGTTTCTTCAACTTTTGACGGTTCAATTTCCCTGAGTGTTTTAATTTTCAACAATCAAGGCAAAATTGTGATGCAAATATAATTGTCCATATCAGAAGCACGCTGATAAGTAAATGGAATGGTGACAATTTTGGAAATTTATAATCAGCAAATGCACAAAATTTGTACTGCACCTGGCATACGTATGACCAATGCACATAATAATGACAGTTTTATTACCAAAACATTTTACACACGTTGGACAAAGTTCTATGAGTGCTTTAAAAACAAAAGAAATAAATTCCTTCTACAATCTAAAACCAAATATAGCCTAAGTCAGTCCACTATAAGTTACATTCAGCATGTGCTGTCTGCGTTACTTATTGCTCCAAACGATTTCACAGTGCTGTAGTTGGACACGGTGTTGGCAGTTGTTTTTGGTCGTATTTTGCCCTAACACAGCACCGGCTTTGTGTAATCCTACGCATAGAACTTTCATGCGGTCGTGATGTTTTAAATCGGAGAGAAGAACAAGAAATAAAACGCGATTTTAGATCGCCTTTATAAACGGAGAAGAATACCGATTCCTATAGTCACTTTTACCACAAAACACCTGTTCATTCCTCGTGGTTTTCACTTCCTTATTTCCGGATATAGCCTATTACATTATTCACTTTTTCGAGGGCAGAGAGTAACTAGATCAGAGCAAATGCAACTTATCTCTAGTTCCTTACTTCTTTTTATAAATCAGCCGTTTCTTTGTTTATGTCTTTGACACTCTCATAACAACGGGGAAAACCTAACGCTGACGGAGACCTAAACAGGTAAATACTGAGACCACAGTTTTGAAGAAAGAGTTATTTCTGACAGGTTCATAAAAATGTAAAAAAAACCCAGACTTATGCCGTTACAAGATTATCTGTCATCAGTAACATTTTAGAAGAGCACTCTTATGAACAGTAGATTCAGCTTTTATCACAGCCTGTGTCGTATGTCCTAAGTGCCGTCATTACTGTTTAGACAGACAGACCTACAGAGTCATCAGAGATAACAGTAACTTCGGGAGACTCGAATCTTTCACGACGGTGAAGATGCTGATTTTGCACTTTTGTTATTTGATACTGTATCGTTTCTGAACCCTGATGATGGATGCGATACGATCCATAGACATGTTAGCAACCATCTACAGGTTTACACGAAGTGTAAACCAAAAACCTCACAATAGACAGAATATTGAATTATTAATTTTATTTCAGGCGCTCATCAAACAATCTCATACAACGTGCTGATAGCATAGGTGTATTATAAATGATAACTTCCGTCATAATGCAAACGGAAATCAAGGTCTGAAAACTCTGGACAGAAGAGGTGGGTAAACAGGTTCAGACATTTTACATGTCGATGATAAGTGAAACTTTCAAAATAACTGCAGGGTATCGAAATCCGACCACCACGTCCTGTATCTACTGCCGTATCTTGTATGTTCTCTCGCCTCAGATGGTTGTTTCCAATAAATACTACAAAACATCTGACAACTGAGAACTGAATATTAAACGAAAACATAATAAACAGTGTATGTTTCTTGTATTCAAATATCACATTATATACTAACTGGCTGGCACGTATTAAACACACGTTATAGGGATGGAATTATGAGAAAAAAGTTACAGAATTATTGGGATAAATATTTTATTAAAAAAAGCACGCAAGTAGCATGAATAGGCGTGAGAAGAAATACGTACACAATTTTAGTTAAAAATATTGAATGGGACAGATCACTTTAGGATAAATAGGCGTGGATGAGAGTATAATACTCAAATTCGTTTCAGGCGGTGTGGGTGTGAATTGGATTCAAGTGGCTGGGGGTAGTGTTCAGTAGCTGTTAACATGGAAACAAAGGTTCTATAAAAGCCGCAAAACTTCTGAAATTGGTGAACGACCATTAGCTTCTCAAGGACTCTGCTCAACAAAATTATGATTTAATAATATCACTGAAGTCTGGATTATAAGACTGTTGCCAGACGCTTGTGTAAATACGAAGCAAAACAGCAATAAACGTAAGTGCATGAAGGCAGAAACAAAGCACGAATTTTGCAACAAATATCAACTGGGACGGACTCTTGAGGGGAGAGAAGGGAAAAGTTAAATATGTGCCCAGCTGCTACCATGACCCTAGAAGTGTCTGCTGTATGCAGGGAGGGAAGAGATTTCGTGTATTTTTCTGCGGCAGGAAAAGAAAGACATGTTTTGATCCTGTGTTGAGTTTGAAGGCAAAAGATAATCCCCAGTGGAATTAGATTGGAGGCATGTGGAAGGGCAGACGAAATACAGAACGTTAAAGAAAAGAAAAAATACTCATTTCAGTACAGTCCTAGGCTAAGCAAATAAATAATATCAGAAAAGACACGTTTAATGTAACAACCGTGTTGGAAAGTAAAAGAAATTGCTTCAGAAGACATGAATCCAAACACTTTTCAATTCTCTTTAATTAAAACACATCTTGACCTATTTAACTGAATGGTTCTTTATTTGGAAATTCTCGAACAGAGAAATTTTTCGACATCCCCCATTTCTTGAATTTCTGGTTTATATTTAATCATGAAATATCACACAACTGTGTTAAAAATATATATATATATATGTGTTGAAGAATTAATATCAGTTACAATAGATTATTATTTTACGCAACTACAGACTTTTGCAGGATGGAATCCCGGCAAGGCAGATCTTCCTCTTTTCCACAATGTTAAAAAATATAATTGTTAATGCTAATCCCGCTTTTGTGTGCTTGTTGCAGAAGTTTTAGGGGAACATGCTGGTTGTATCATCAGGGCTCTAGTGACAAGTGCTGCATATGTATATATGGAAAATTTTGGGTGCAAACATTCAAAATCTGATCCAACATTAATTACGTTATTAGACTGTTTTCTTCATATGTACTACACGTTTTCTGCTTTCACTTCTAGAGTGACGGTAAGTATAATGTTGTGACTCATCGATGTCTCATACGTGCCTGGAGTACCCAGCTGCCTCAGCACGACGTATGGAGTCCACATTCACACACAAGACCAAATATAATGCAGTTTAAGGTCTTCCAAACTGCTTGACCCTTCTTGTACAAAGGAAAGGGCACACAAAAAAGAAATGCTTCTAAGTTTACCTTTTACCAAAGCAACTGAACCATACGAACGCCGCACCGAAGAAATTAATAATGAAGAAATTCAGTTTTAACTCAAGAAAATTGCGCTTAAAAAAATTAGAAAACTGCCCGACAAGATTAATGGGAATATATAAAGTAGTAGGTTACTTTATAAAAAGAACATATTCCTATTGAAATCTGTAGAAACGTATTATATAAGAATTAAAATAATTTCTTATCCTTCCTTAACTATGAAAACTCAAAAAGCGTTTATACTTGACATCTGTTTTATAGTCGGCGCAGTAGTTTTTGGCCGGTGGAGAAGCTGGCGGACGGGCCTACTCTGTGTACCTGAGGTTTCACGGTCAGTGTATTTGCTTTGTTTTGGCGTTCAGTCACGTAAGCTCCTCGGTGCAGTCAGCATTATACCATCGCAAAAGAGACTCGCTCCTAGCCTTCCCCTTGAAAATTCCACCGGCCAAAAACTACTGCGCCGACTATACTACCTTGTATAGAAGTGCGTATACATAGGAGGTCATGAATAAGTTAACAGTCTTCTGTTTAAGAGCATTTTTTTCCACAAAGCAGCATACAAAAACTAAGATTAATTAGTATTGTGCAAAAAAATATATTTCTGTTTAATTAAAGAACATAATACGATTTCCCGCACTGCAGTCTCAAATACGATCACACATCGAGGACATTATAACCGTAAATAGTAGGCCTCCTTTAACAGGATTGCGAAGGTAACAGTTATAATATTACCTCATAAGGCACAGAATCCCTTAACACCAAATGATCACCATCCAAACCATGGCTACGGTTCTAACGACGCACACATTAATAAATATTATCCCATAAGGCCCAAAATCCCGTAACAGCAGAAAATTATGACAACAAATATTATTTATTATTTGCACGATGTACATGAAATGAACGCGTATAAGGCACATAGGATCTGTCTGTCCACATGATTCGAGAACCGCTGGACGGATTTGGACAAAATTTGGTATGAACGTCATGCTATTTGAAACTGATCTATAATTGTACTTTTCAATTTATATAATGACTGATATCAATACGGAGGACGAACAAAATTTGAAATGGGGTTCACACTGGCACTACTTGAGAAAAGGCAAAACAATTGTGTATGGTTATGAAATTTTTGTATGAAGCGTTTGAAAAAGTATAAATAGAATATAACGCCTACTTATATAAAAATTTTGCTGCTCTAATTCACATGATTCATATATGTTAGATACAGATGCATGACAGCACGACTAACAGACACGAATACAAGCTATTGACACTGTAATGAAATCTCTTAAAACTATCGAACACTATTCTAACTTGTGACTCGTGTTTTATTTCTGTTCTAAACTGAAAACGCTTGAATGTTTTTCAAACTGCATCTGTGGAGAAAGTTTACGTGGATCTGAGGATATCTGTGCACGTCACATATGGACTTAATCTTACATGTTTACAGCCTCATATGTGTGCACAACCTCGATATATCTCTGCAGTGCTAGTGGAACACAGACTGTTTCAAAGTCGGTTTGGAACAGATAGCTGCAGAGTGCATTGCAGTCCCAAGTAGGTGGATTCTTTTGACTTATAACGGAAAAGGGGATGAAATAAGGGCGGGAAGAAAGGAAACTTGGCTAGGAGGGTTTTGGCTGAAAGGGAAGAATAAAAACGTAACAATGGAAGTGGGTGTGCCTCAGGTTCCCGGCACCAAACAAAAAGGAACCTCTGCGAATCCCCGGACAGTAACCACCGCAAGCCCAGGTCGTCAACGGAACTTGTTAACTCATCAGAAACCAAGAGACACCGACATTCTTCACATCAGAAATCCATACGTTGCCGGCATGTGAACAAAAACATTTATTATATGATTTAATTATATTACTATGTACACAGAACTACGTAATTTCTGTACTAACTAATCTAACACTTTGAAATCTGAATCTGAAGGTTCAAAGGCAATGATATCAAAGCGCGTCATTAGACATGATTCTCAGCCATTTTCAAAATCTGCTCCCGCAGATGTATATCTTCCACATTTTCTTATAGTTCTCCCAAGTGAATGTTTTCTTTGTCCGGCCCGTTTTGGCCCCTTAGAATTCACTATCTTAAGATAACAGTATGCCGAGAGTAATTCACAAAGTTCTTCGTTATGCAACAGGATTATATTTAGAACAATTGCTCAGTTTCTTCAACTTTTGACGGTTCAATTTCCCTGAGTGTTTTAATTTTCAACAATCAAGGCAAAATTGTGATGCAAATATAATTGTCCATATCAGAAGCACGCTGATAAGTAAATGGAATGGTGACAATTTTGGAAATTTATAATCAGCAAATGCACAAAATTTGTACTGCACCTGGCATACGTATGACCAATGCACATAATAATGACAGTTTTATTACCAAAACATTTTACACACGTTGGACAAAGTTCTATGAGTGCTTTAAAAACAAAAGAAATAAATTCCTTCTACAATCTAAAACCAAATATAGCCTAAGTCAGTCCACTATAAGTTACATTCAGCATGTGCTGTCTGCGTTACTTATTGCTCCAAACGATTTCACAGTGCTGTAGTTGGACACGGTGTTGGCAGTTGTTTTTGGTCGTATTTTGCCCTAACACAGCACCGGCTTTGTGTAATCCTACGCATAGAACTTTCATGCGGTCGTGATGTTTTAAATCGGAGAGAAGAACAAGAAATAAAACGCGATTTTAGATCGCCTTTATAAACGGAGAAGAATACCGATTCCTATAGTCACTTTTACCACAAAACACCTGTTCATTCCTCGTGGTTTTCACTTCCTTATTTCCGGATATAGCCTATTACATTATTCACTTTTTCGAGGGCAGAGAGTAACTAGATCAGAGCAAATGCAACTTATCTCTAGTTCCTTACTTCTTTTTATAAATCAGCCGTTTCTTTGTTTATGTCTTTGACACTCTCATAACAACGGGGAAAACCTAACGCTGACGGAGACCTAAACAGGTAAATACTGAGACCACAGTTTTGAAGAAAGAGTTATTTCTGACAGGTTCATAAAAATGTAAAAAAAACCCAGACTTATGCCGTTACAAGATTATCTGTCATCAGTAACATTTTAGAAGAGCACTCTTATGAACAGTAGATTCAGCTTTTATCACAGCCTGTGTCGTATGTCCTAAGTGCCGTCATTACTGTTTAGACAGACAGACCTACAGAGTCATCAGAGATAACAGTAACTTCGGGAGACTCGAATCTTTCACGACGGTGAAGATGCTGATTTTGCACTTTTGTTATTTGATACTGTATCGTTTCTGAACCCTGATGATGGATGCGATACGATCCATAGACATGTTAGCAACCATCTACAGGTTTACACGAAGTGTAAACCAAAAACCTCACAATAGACAGAATATTGAATTATTAATTTTATTTCAGGCGCTCATCAAACAATCTCATACAACGTGCTGATAGCATAGGTGTATTATAAATGATAACTTCCGTCATAATGCAAACGGAAATCAAGGTCTGAAAACTCTGGACAGAAGAGGTGGGTAAACAGGTTCAGACATTTTACATGTCGATGATAAGTGAAACTTTCAAAATAACTGCAGGGTATCGAAATCCGACCACCACGTCCTGTATCTACTGCCGTATCTTGTATGTTCTCTCGCCTCAGATGGTTGTTTCCAATAAATACTACAAAACATCTGACAACTGAGAACTGAATATTAAACGAAAACATAATAAACAGTGTATGTTTCTTGTATTCAAATATCACATTATATACTAACTGGCTGGCACGTATTAAACACACGTTATAGGGATGGAATTATGAGAAAAAAGTTACAGAATTATTGGGATAAATATTTTATTAAAAAAAGCACGCAAGTAGCATGAATAGGCGTGAGAAGAAATACGTACACAATTTTAGTTAAAAATATTGAATGGGACAGATCACTTTAGGATAAATAGGCGTGGATGAGAGTATAATACTCAAATTCGTTTCAGGCGGTGTGGGTGTGAATTGGATTCAAGTGGCTGGGGGTAGTGTTCAGTAGCTGTTAACATGGAAACAAAGGTTCTATAAAAGCCGCAAAACTTCTGAAATTGGTGAACGACCATTAGCTTCTCAAGGACTCTGCTCAACAAAATTATGATTTAATAATATCACTGAAGTCTGGATTATAAGACTGTTGCCAGACGCTTGTGTAAATACGAAGCAAAACAGCAATAAACGTAAGTGCATGAAGGCAGAAACAAAGCACGAATTTTGCAACAAATATCAACTGCCGTACTCTGCATCCTGGGACGGACTCTTGAGGGGAGAGAAGGGAAAAGTTAAATATGTGCCCAGCTGCTACCATGACCCTAGAAGTGTCTGCTGTATGCAGGGAGGGAAGAGATTTCGTGTATTTTTCTGCGGCAGGAAAAGAAAGACATGTTTTGATCCTGTGTTGAGTTTGAAGGCAAAAGATAATCCCCAGTGGAATTAGATTGGAGGCATGTGGAAGGGCAGACGAAATACAGAACGTTAAAGAAAAGAAAAAATACTCATTTCAGTACAGTCCTAGGCTAAGCAAATAAATAATATCAGAAAAGACACGTTTAATGTAACAACCGTGTTGGAAAGTAAAAGAAATTGCTTCAGAAGACATGAATCCAAACACTTTTCAATTCTCTTTAATTAAAACACATCTTGACCTATTTAACTGAATGGTTCTTTATTTGGAAATTCTCGAACAGAGAAATTTTTCGACATCCCCCATTTCTTGAATTTCTGGTTTATATTTAATCATGAAATATCACACAACTTGTACAGGTAGAGGCCTTGCGACGGGCCGATCCCTCGTCCAAGGAGTCCTACCGAATGTCCATAGATCAGGCCAACGAAAAGTTGAGACCCGCAGTGTTCAGGCACTTGAAGAACGGGTCGTTCCCAGTATCCACTATATTTTAGGTACACATGCCTACATGCCTACGCTTCACGTCATGAAGACATGTACAAAATGAAGGGAGAAGTCGTAACGCTGTTAACCTTGGCATGTAATAGATATGAGTTGTTAGCTTCACGTCCCATTCGCTTTATTGCCGGGGTAAGAACTCACGGCAGTCATTAAATAGGAGAATATGTGAAACGTAGAGCCGATCTAGCGATCAGAAAAATCTGTCCCTGCCGATAATCAGACACTGGCCATTTTAGCCAGTAGCCAGTCATTTTATTAACTTCGCTATACCGATTAAAATATAACGGAGATTGGCGATTATTTGTTGTCAGTATAAAAAAATATTTTATGCTTCAATCTCGTGTTCGCCTAGCAACTGACTTACGTTTAAGAAACTGTACAATCTTGTCATTAGGCCACTAATATAAGAAGAAAGATAAGAATGTCTTGGGAAGAGAAAATATAAGGCTGGTACACTTTATATAGAAGCACACATAGACCATGTAACAAACACTAACTTTACAATTTATTTTAAACGTAACGAATCTTGGAATACTTAATGTAATCTTAGGCTCGAGTCCAAAGGAAGTAGTTATCTTGGGCGAAGAAGGGTAAAATACAGAATAGACAACATTCCTCCTTCACTTGGGACTAAGAAAGAAAGAGAACGTTTAAAGTGCGAGGGCAGTGCGAGTTCACCTGAGGCGCTTTATGTGGTGCTAAGACATAAATTAGTAGCAGCGGAGCAGCACGCCAAGAACAGGTGACAAGAAGAAATAGTGGACCGCGTCATCACTGGCAAGATACAATAGCGGTTTCCACGTTTTTAGAATTTTAAAGAATGTTAGAGGATCTAACTTACACATCTGATTAGTCTGAAGAGAGATTCTTTCTTAAACAAGATTCCTTTCCTTAAAAGTGAATTTTAAAAGTAGCAAAAGTGTTTGTCCTTTCATTTATGAAATAATTTCGAGAAGTG
>NW_019060358.1:113819-168546 GCF_000696155.1 Zootermopsis nevadensis | reverse complement strand
CAGTTTCCGAAACGTCGTTTTTACATTGTACAGAGTCAAGAAACCAAGTAATACAAACCACTTGAGCCAGAATTACTTCCTATTTCAGTTAAATAAGAGCTTGGCCCACGAATGTTTGTGTGTATGTGAATTCGTCTTGGGTTAAACAGGTGGACAACCCTGACGTATGAGATCAGTAGCAGTGCGCCGAGGAAAGGCCTCAATGAAGCCCTGAGCTAGAGTTGGAATCTTGGGTGGTCTCCTCTCATGTCTTTCTCTTTCTTTCCTGGACCAGAAGTAATCATCTTTTTTTAATACCTTCTTTAGTAGTGACTCCACCACGTCCACAGGTGAGACAGAAACTGCTTGCTCCGGGGCTTCCTAACTCACTAAACAGGGTTCGAATCTCATGATTGTGTCTTGTCCCACTCACGGAGAACAATATGTGAACGAAATATCGTAATTCAGTGGTGATATATTTTGTTTCGTGATAAGGAGGTTCTATATTCGTATCTCAGCTATAGCGACTAAAGTTTCTGCTGTTTTACTCAGTAACTTCAGGGACGTTCTATATTCGTATCTCAGCTATAGCGACTAGAGTTTCTGCTGTTTTACTCAGTAACCAGGGACGTTTCTTGAAACATGCCAAAATCAACACCCTTCCAAGTCCTTCCAAGGGTCGTCAAATAAGTTAAAAAGGATGGTACCTTTATTAATTATTATTCTATTAAAAATAGCATGTCAAGAGACATTTCAACGCATTCGTATTGTAGGTGGTACTTTACATACATTGATATGTTGCAAAGTCAAAGCTGCCTCGATTTATACAGATCTCTGAACAATCAATTTCCGACAAACAAATGAATCGGTTGATAGTTCGTAAACATGTCCGCAGAATGTAGCACAATGAAATTCTACTCTCGGAAAGTTCTCCATGTTTATATAAAAATTTTACCAAATGCCGCCCTCCCAACATTAATAGCAAAATTCAAAATGGCGCACTAATACACTAATAATGCTTAACTTCTTACTTTCTCGTCAATCTGCTTTACCAAAAGGGCGAACGGGCGTTGTTTGGGAATATTTATAGCCGTAAATTGACCCACCCCCCTCGCTAAATGCAGTCTCTCGCCACTTCTTCGCATTCTCTTCTCTCTCATGTGGCTTCAGAAAGTTAAAGCGTCTACCAAAAATTCGTCTGTCGAATAGCTGTTGGATATCCCTGCCTTAAGCTATAAAATTGCAGTTGTGTTTTAAGAACATTAATTGAAAATGACCGTGGTAAAAAGTATGTCATTTAATTGTCAGGACGAATTGAAGCCCGATGCAGTATACGCCACGTTGAAGCGTAGTTTAATATTGGAGCCCACAATCACAAAACGGAACATCAGTAATCAGCTGTTCAATTAACGTTTGATATGACATTTTGAAATACAATCATGCATTTCGAGCGGTGCATAGCTTTCTCTCATTTATTTTGTAAGGAATAATATCTGTATATCTACACTCCACGACCCAATCCATGTTTGCGGTTTTCAGATAGGCTCTGTCTATCGTAAGTTCAAAAATCCAACGGAAAATCACCACATCTGAGCATTTATTATTTGTTGTTTATTGTACAAAACGAAGAATCCGTTTAATCTGTATTAGACTTAACGCGTAGTCTATAAGTTTTTCTCGCCTTTGGTGTTACGCTACTAGAGACTAACAAGGTTAGTTTTTCACAAGTACATCTCAGCACATGCACTGCACATTTGAGTTGTGTTAATTATATTGTTTTTCCCTCGAAATTCAGCGTATTTCTTCGCATATAGTTCTTAATATATTGCACTTTATAAATTTCGTAGGATGTGTGAAACAAAAATATTTACAATAAAAACTGAGTACCTTACGTCGATCAGTTTCTAATGCACCTTTCGTTTAGATAGTTTTCTCGATTTTGGTTTTCGAATCCTTGAAAGCAGAGAGAATCTTAAAAGTCGTAATTGGCGGACGGGCGATATAGTTTCCAGTATAACGAATATTGAACAAGTTTCGTGCATATCCACAAATATATTATTTAGTACACACACCATTGATTGCCGCACAAACCGGGCTTCAAAAATCAGCCTAAAATGTCAACTTAATATAGACCCACGGAAGAAAGTGAGTAAATTAAGATGTCAAACATTCTATGCATCTATTCATAATAAAAGTAAATCTGACTTATTTTATATTGTTGTTTTGTAATATACGAGAATATATGAGAATATCCAGTTAAACTTAAAGCGTAGCATATCATAAAATTCATAAATGTATATACATCTAACGGATTTGCTAATCACAGGATATGTTGGCAATGAGATATTGCGGAGTGCATAATTCATGGGATGAGAGTCTGTAATGATAAGTAAATGGTCACCAATTAATTATGGAAATTATTACCATATGGCAAGTGAACAGTATGACTAACCAGTTCTATTCCTCTCAGTTTATTAGGGCAATCAATTACACCATTTCATGACTAAGCTAATGATTTCCCTTCGCAAATCTGCGGTTACATAAACCTCTACAAACTGTCGTGAGGTATTACAGAAGCTACGGTGGCTCTACCGCGACTCCGCCAGCAAGGCAGTAATTTCTATACAGAAACAATTCCGCACAAAATTTCTAAGATCTTCGTTGTTACGTTCAATCGATTGTGTTCGAACAGAAGCTGAAATTGGGTCCACAAAGTTTGTAAACTTTTTGTACATATAAACATGCTTTTAGGAACTACCGCCGAGACACAGACAAACCAATTGGAATAATGATTAAATAAGTAACGAACAAAAGGTGATTAAATATGTTATAAAATAAAAAAATTAGAGAGGCGATTGCCCTGATGACGGAGGCAGTATGACCTCTGAAACATTGGTAAACATCGACCAGACTACACAGCGCAACAACCCAGAAGACAGAAATCTTCATACTCACCGCTGTGAAAACCTCAAATCATACTTCTAGTGTTGCTTTTCGCATCTGTCAATGTTCACAATTCTGTTTGTAAACAGTTATTTTATGTCTGAAAGAATTTTGCAGCAGAATTGAATAAGTAAATATGGCAATAAAACACAGAAGAACACCAAGCACAATGTTTATTATGCACAAATTATTATTATTACTATTGAGAAATAAATAGCTTATAATGTCCACAGTACTCTTTATCACACGCCATATGATAAAATAAGTAGGTCCGTCATTAAATAATTTCTAACAGAAATACTTTCTTATTTTTTTCAGGGTAAGTACAGCGAAATGGTTTTTGTCTCTTCAGGAGCCAAGCGTCTTTCCTGCCCATGATCACTTTAATGTAAGTTTTATGCTAATAAGAGAGCGATATTCTGTACAAAGAGGGTAGAGGAGATTAAAGAAACATCATGCGTATAAGTAGTCTTATGATTCGTACTTCTGACCGATAGAATGAAGAGATATGTTGTTCCGAAATTAATGCAAATATGAGTAGGCCTACATTCATGAAGATTTCAGGAAAAGATTAAATTCTGCTTGCTGTCATGTGGTTCAGAATTTTTGTTTTCCTTCTGCTATCTAAAAATGTAAAGATTAAACTATACAAAAAATTATATTATCTGTTGTTTTGCATGGGTGTAAATCAAATATCTTACTGAAGGTTTTTTAAATAGGGTACTGAGGAAAATATTTGGAGCTAAGGCTAAAAATAAGGAGGAAACTACGTAATGTATAATATTTATCCTTCTCAAAATTTTATTATGATGAGCAGGGGGGGTGACATGGGCGGCACGTGTAGCGGGCATGGGGAGACGATAAATGAGCACAAAATTTTGTTTGGAAATCTTAAAGGGGAGATATCATTCTGAGAATCTATGCGTAGACGGGAGACTAATATTAAAATGAATCTTAGTGAGATAGGGCTTGGGGAATGTGAATTGGATTTATCTGGCTCAGGATAGGGACTGGTATAGATTTTTTGAACACTGTAATAAAACTTTGGATTTAATAAAAGGTGCGGAATGTCTTGATTAGCTGAGTGTGCTATTGGCTCCTCAAGAAGGACCCTGTTTCATGGAGTTCGTTTATTGTTTTAAATTAAGCCTATATATTATTTATTGGACAAAATGTTATTAACTCGATCTATTAACGAGATTTGTAGGAACGGTGAGGAGAGTTTGGGCCCTGTAACTCAATGAAAGACGATTTTATTGATAAGCTGAATGATTTATCAGTTCCTTAACGAAGACATGAACTAGTTCGCTAGTTACTTTGAAATATGATGAGAGACATTGGTACGCATTCTCAAGGAGTTCGCTCATATTAGTAAAAAAATCAGCTAGTACTAATAGTCGTAGTGGTCTGATAGTATTGGCTTCAATTTGAGTGACGTATTTATGCACGTTCAAGTACGTTCCTCCGTAATGACACGTTAAGAACAAAAATTGCAGCACGATTTTCACACAGAAATGAAGCTTGATGCTTGGAATCTATCGTAAATAAATAAGCACCTTTCTTCTTTGATGAAGGTAGGGGTATGATTATTGCATGTCTGCACTATAATTACATCGCTGTGTTACCAGCCCATGCATGCGTCGTGTCTTTAGTTGCAGTCGGCAAACATATTCATCCCAATCTTCTTTTCCCACTTCTTCTATTCTTTCGATTTCGTTTGCGTTCTCTTCCTTACCTTATTCTTCTGTTCAGTATTATTGTGTGCATCTCAGTCGTTTCTACTTCTACCCTTTTTATATTTCTTATTCGCTTTGATTACTGTTCGTTATCTTCCACCTACTCCTTTTTGTTAGAGATCATTTTGAGTCTTATTGTCCTCCATTATAAAAGTTGTCCAAATCTTTATTGATAATTCTTCTGTCTCATGCGGGATACGACGTGCAGGGTATGAAGAACGAACACGTGGTTTGACGTAATAATGTCTCGAAGAGCTCTGCGTAAGAATGTTGTTTTCAAAAGACGTTTGTGTCTGTTGGCTGAGTTTATAGCGAAATACAAGTAGAAATTTAGAAGGATCGTTGAACGTTTTACGAAAATAACATATTTTCTGAAAATATTCGTTCGCCTGTGTTGAGGATTTCTACTCAGTAATTACAAACTTTTATCTTATGATTCTCAAAAGGTTTGTAACGATGGCTAATTCATTCCAAATACTTAGGATATGTTGGACATTGTTCATTGTCTGAGGTATATTTGGGGAACAACATTTAGGGAATAGATTTTACTACCGTTTTAGGGTGATTGGTGGCCATGATAAGTTATTATTATTATAATCATCATCGAACCCCAGATATTTTAAATGTTAAGCTTGTACGCTACAATTCAAAAGGTTCCGTGTTTGACCCTGATAGTTTCTAATAATAATCATAATAATCAGTATCATAACAGCCAGTCACATGAAGACGGGAGTAGAATCAACTCTTAAACGTCGTTTATATCAAATATTCCTTAAGAAATGAACGTCTAATACCATGTATCTATAATAGTTGGAGTTTGTTTAGCTTCGCCTTGAAGATGGAGGCAGTAAAGATATTTGAAGCGCTTAAAATACGGCATTCATCTGCATTAGTTAATTGTTCTTGCGCGTTGCTTAATATTGTGATAGCTTCTGATTTAATAACGCGAAGGTTTGTTCTACGACCAGTATGATGATATTCGTGTTTTTCTGCTCACTTTGTGTGTTTCTATAGACATTTAATATCACTTGAGGTATACGAGGCGTTTTATTCTGCTTGTACGTTCATCGCTGACAGACAAATTTAAATTTGTATACTTGTAGCACACGAGTTAAACAAAATCATTGTGCGAATGTGCGCCATTGTTTGAGGCATCCTCCATTCCACCCCACCCCTACGTTTGCTTCTATATGATGAATCGGTTGGAAAGTTCTTCTTCGACGTGAAATGCATGTGTTAGAATTTATAATGTGGTTCTGTTTCATCTCTCTCCATTTATTTTGCCAAACGGACGCAAAGAGGAAGGAATATACACTCATACCCTCGTCGCTTTCCCTTGCATCTTGCACACATCCAGCACATTGCATTTCATTCAGAATTATTGCTCTGTTTCTTGGAGAGAAATAAAGTGTTTGGTTTGCGTTGCATGGGAACTACAGACGTTCACGTATTTTATGTGGAAGACTCTCATTTGTTATTAAAGAACATACAAACGGCTTGAATTCTCACCAGACAGAAACTCGGAGGTGTTCTGGGTCAGGAACCAGACGTCCGTCGTTTGATCCTTCATTGCGAACATAAAGCGTCTATGGCAATGGTTAATTCGTTATGCTAATATGTGTCTGGTATTATCGATTTCATACACTCGCGACGCTTCGAGACTAGACTTTATTCGTGTCTTTAGTTTTGACCTCAACCGTCGTCACTAATAACAAAAATGCCGTATATCAATTAGACCTCAGTCGATAATATGTAATGACATATTATAATAATTTAGCGTAGTTGTGATTTTGTGTTACTACAATTTACCTAAGTTTCATGCAAAAGTTTAATGTGTTTTGGTAATTCTGAGGCAATTAAGACTTATTTATCGTTATTAGCAGCGGTTTAAACACCGTACTTTTTGCTTTAATGTGGTCCATATTAAATTAAATTTCAAGTCGAATGAAGGTGTTCAACTCCAGAGAAAATAAATTAGATAATGAATGTAAACCTGTAGAAATAACAGAGTGTATCATTTTAACCTGTATTTTCATAAGAGTTTTATGGAATGTGTTGGTCTCACGTTCACCGTGTTCAAATAAATTTCAGACACTAATAATTTGGTTTTTAAAGGATTGAACCATTTTGCGATACTGTTAAATATTAAGGAAGTATAAATAAACAAATTAATACTTAAAAATCCCACTTATTGGGAAGTTTGTGATGAACAATACCAATCTTCTCATTGAATAACTTCTGTAATAAAGTTAAAATTATAGGCTGTAAAAATTTATGTCTGTCACTAAAATTAACAATTTATGCAGTTGAAAATATAACGTTAGTGCATTAAGTAAAATACGACTTTTATTGTTATAACCTAAAATGAAGCTAAAATGCTTGTTCATCACAGGATTGAACAAGCAGACAAACATATGAATTCAGGATAAGTAAAGAATTCCTGGAATGAGTGGGGACGATGTCTGTTTTGGATGTGGATTATAAATGCGGGCTGTGAAGGGTAGCGCTGCCTGGAAAGTGCAGTTCATATCAGTAATTCAGGGCAGCTAAGTTTTTAATTGGACATTCGCCCCCTGGCAATGTCGCGAGGGGAATCTGATTCGGAGTACGGGCAGGCTCCTATTTAGATGAAAATTCCAACCGATGGACGCATCCTACGACGACCTGGTGCGCGCGTGGGAATTCTTACGCAGGAACAAACACAGTCGAACCTGCTGCAAGTATTAAGACGTGTATTCGGGCTTATCCCTGTTCCGTTCTTAACAGGTACCTGGTGTGTTTTGTGGTTACCCGAATTTCTTTATAATTTAGCAACTGCAGATCTCATGTGCTTTCCAAATGTTTTAAAATCGCCATTGATCACTTTCCATACTACACGGCCCTGCAACCCATAAGAAAGCCATCTTAGTCTGGTAGAAGTTAATCGACGTTTTATGGGTGTTTGCTGCCTCCATCATAGGGATAATATTTGTTGCTAATGGATGATGGAAATTGGGAAGTTGCAGGGCTGGAATTTTTAAGAAATATTTATTTTTAAACATGAGCTCTTCCGCTGTTTTAATGCAGTTAGATTTTCCTTATTAATTTCGTAAACATGTTATGTGTATTCGTTTACTGTTACTGATTAAAATGTGCAGTGATTGGGTGACATGCTCATACCTCGGTGGCTCCTCCCGCTGTGCGCACAGGACCGGTTTCTCAGATCTGTTACAGACCAGAGGTCTCCAGACGTCAGTGGCGGATGTTGCTTGTTAATCCTCTCAGTGACAGCCTTCAGAGTTTCTGACAGAACTGGTTGGCGGTGAAGAGTCACAATCACATTTGGGAAGTACCTTCTTTAAATTCTTGCCGTGAACTGGCTACATTGTGAAATTTTCATTAAGGAAATGTTAAAATTTGCTTTGAAACTTAGGGGTCCTGTTCTTGACAAGAATATATATTGCTTTCTCCATTAAAATAGCGTGACTGTACTAAACGGAATATGCAAATATATATGATTATGTAATTAATGCGTGTCTTAAAATTAATGTTTTCCTGATTTGACAAAATGTATTAAATCTCGAACATAAAACGATGTACTCATTTACATAAAGGATGAGTGGTCATCTGCGGTGGTATTCCGTTCCGAAGACAATTTGTACGACCAGCTCTATATTCTGTGCCTCAAGCAAATGCTGTGAATGACAGAACCAATTATACCCCATTTAAATAACAAATATGTAAGAGAGGGTTTAACACGAAACTCGTGGAAGAACACTTTCACCTCCAACTGGAATTCGTAAATGCTATTCCTTAAATCTTAATTTTTAGCCGCGCTGTCTAGGATCGCTTTTCTCGGGGTTCGCGAATTTGATTCCCGGACGACATACAAATGCTTACCTCCACTTTCATAGATTGTCTGTTGTTTTGTTCGGTCTGTATACTGGACGAAAAATATCTGCGAGTCTCAGCTACGTCATAGTAAGAGTGGAGGGACAGCAAGACGCCTTTGTGCTCTCGCTACTCCATCCTCCTCGTACCTCGGCTGGCTGGCCATCAACGTCTGTATTTGCGAATATAGCGAAGCTCGAAAATACCTTGCGGTTTACTACTCTTGTTTATTTGAGATGCTGCGAACACGATAATTGAACTGCTGATTGTATGAAATAAGTGAATTTTTTGGCTACCTGAAGGATATCAACTTGTCATCAAGGATTATGCCCTATAGTTAGTAAAATAGTTGGCAATAGACACAAGAAAATGTTGAATCCGGCTTTTTATTTTTCTGTAGTATGGGACTTCTTCGTAAAATCCGTCACTGAAACAAGGAATGGCTGCATTTCAGGTATGCACGGGATATCGGTTTGTTAGCTTCATGAATCGTGGCATTCCTACGCTTATCTGCGCAAACGATGGCGTCTTGTGTCGGCATCGCAAAGTCTGTCGTCGTAGATTAGCATGTGTCATCCCGAGGGTAACATATCGTTAAATGTTATAGACAAATTTAATAAGAAACCCAGTATCTTTAAGGTGACTCGAGCCCAGAACAATTTTTCAGATTTGTGGCCTAAGTTCTTGGAGTCTCGTGTCCAAAACGTACAAATTTTGCCATGACGCCAATATTCTCTTGTGCTTAGTTTCTGAGGTACAGAAAACATCTTCACTGGGAATCGAACCCGGGATAATTTTTCGGGCTTCTGGTCTTTTTATCTGTAATCTCCTCTTTGAAACGAACAACTCTGGTGCAGGTGGCGTTTTTCTGTCGTTTATAGTTTCAGCCTTCAGCGGAATCGAATATAACTCTGGAGGAGAAACAAAGTGGCAAACTTAACGCACACATTTTATACGCTTAGCGCAACACTGAATACTCAATTATTGTTACATTTAAAGTCGCTTTCTCAGTTGTCCGTGTAAGAAATGTCGAATGTAATTTACGGATTGGAAAGACTATGGAAAGAAACAGTCCTTTCCTTCCGGTCTGAAATAGAACCCGGAACCTCTCAAGTACGAAGCACGAATGGTAACCATTCGACCTCGACGTTCTGTAAGAATGCGTAGAAGTATCATAAATCGATGTCAAGACATGTGAAATTTATGAGTAATACACAAATGTGATCAGATGCAGTGTAACATAGTTCACCACGAGTCAGAACTGCAAAATTTGGGTCTCATGCAGTACTCTGAGCTTAATTCCAATTACTGTCAGAAATATTAACAGCAAGCTTGTAAATTGCCACTCGCTTTACCATGCCCCTCAGACAATCACCAACACTAATTCAGACCTCTGTATCGTCTCTTTGCCATTCCCTTTCAGCCTCTTCTTTCTTGCCACTCTATTGCTCCCACTCGTGCATTCATTCCTCTGAGAACAAACTTGAAGTTTATCGTCTGAGGGAGCGTTGCATTCCCAGGACAGTTCAGTAGTTCATGTAGTACTTCATCTATTTCACAGAATGTCAATGAAGCAGATGTTTACGTACAGACGTGATGTACAATTGGGGCTGAAATAAGTGAGAATAAGCAATGGAGTACCACAAATAATATTTTAAAGATACGCACTCTTATCTCCGTATTCCACATTCTTACGTATTCTTCCAACTTATCATCATTATTCCTTATTTTCTTGTTATCTTAATTAATGTTATTTACTTTCTACGTAATTCCATTTTTCCTTGCTTTCTTCTTTCTTCATTTACATGTCTTTACTCTCAGTGAAGATATACTTGCTCAATTTTATCAGTCAAATCACAATAAAATATTATTATTAAATATTAAAATATTACTACAATTAACATTTAAATATTTAAATATATTAAAATGATGCTCTCTATCGAAATGTTCGATTTACATCAGAGCATCACCTTTTACACTACATGTTTCGGTTCTAAATGAACCATCTTCAGGTGTATAATCCACATAAACTCAAATGTAATATCCTAAGGGCAATCCTTCGTCAGATGTCCATCAAATATCATAAAGTTTTCCTCTTCCAGACCTATTGTACTTTAATATCGCATTCAAGGTCGTTTCGTAATGTATGTCGCGCTTAACGTGATCTTGTGTGGGTGAAACGTTTTGCAGTGGTTTTTTCTATCGGTCTGTAAATTAAATAATAATATAAATAATATAAAGACTAAATGAATATTAATGAGTTAGAGATAGAACAAAATAATATATGGAGAAATAAAATATTGTATAGTGAGAAATTTAAAACATACCATAAATGAAGAGTGAAGAATTTAAATCATATTTTGTTCTTACGCAGCACAGCAAATTACGTCGTATGCTATTTCAAGATAATCGTTAATGATGATATCGCAAGATTTGGAGAGAGTCGGGTATGATTTATTCTAATGTGCTGTCCGAGTATTTGTATGAAGGGATTGGGAAAATCACGGAAAACCTCAATTAGTTGTTCTGTGAGGAATCAAGCCGAGTTTCTCAGCAGATACCTGCGGGAGCAAGGCCTAGAACTTTCAGATACAAAATCGCGTAAACATTGTGCGAAGATACAACAGTCACAAACTTCTGTTAGCCTATTTGACAAATTCGCTTTAGATATGATAAGGTGTAATTAAGAGATCGGGTTTTATGATTCAGTGGTTTAAAATTTACGTTAACTGGTTTCTTATTTATTATAGTAATATGTAGTTCTGATTAATAGTTAGTCTTATTAATCCATCTTCAGATCACAAATAGAATTTTTGAGTACAATTATCTGTGGATTTTATGATTTCTTTATAATACAGTAATTAATTAATTGTTTACGTAATTAATCTTAACAACTGCTACAGCGTCATAGAAGCATAAATAATATAAATATTAATTTTCTAATCCGTAAAATCTGAGGGAGAAAATGTAAGCATGAGTTAGTGTGTTGTTGGCATTGTACCTAATTCCCAAAACTACAACATGCCTGGGAACACCAACTCCTTGTCAGGAATGGAGTATGCAATAACTTTGGGCGTACTTCCTTCTCGGGCTCAATACATGCACTCCGGGCTCCAATTAAACGTAGCACCCCCTTGTCCTCGCCTCGCCTTTTATGTCCCATACTTCGCGTATCCTACCCCGAAACCACTACAAGCGTTACCACAATCAATAGAAGCACGGCCCACCTGAACTTGCGCACATTTGCTTGTAGCAGCAACGAACTTAGATACCCTGCTGGCACGACGAAGACAAGATTTCAGTGTTTGAACAGCGAGTGATCAGAGGCTTTGACAGCTACTTGACATGTCCCAAACCAAAGCTGGCCAGTTTTGATGCTACAGTAACGATCGGAAAGTTTGAAAATCTATCCATGCCCACTCAACCACCGTCGTTGACACATTGGAATTTCATTGACAGTTTTAAATCATATATCATTTTCAAGTCACTCACTTCTCAGTATCTGAGTTGTAATCACAAGCGTTGACAAGTTTGTCATATATCACTTACAAGTCACTCAGACGTCCTTATGTGGATATAAACAGATAAGCTTTGATAACATTTCGATAGAATGTGGTGGTTCAGCTCTTAGTAAAACTGCTTTTCTTTCGGGAGTTTCCAGGTTCGATTTTTGGCCTAGAGGCCATTAATCTGGACAGGCAGTTTCCTCCAGTCTCCAGAAGCAAATGCTAAAAAATTTCCATAACTTTTCAATTCAACATCTTGTCATCTTTCCATTAGATGCCATAAAACCCATGCAGCTGATAAAGTGCCCTTACATAAACATTATACATCAGGAGGAATCAGTTCATGTTTCTGTATTTCAGTGACGTTCAAGTTACTTTGCAATTGTAACACATCGCGTTTCAGTGCTTTAATATTAAAGAAACACATCTTTCAGTACAAAGATCTTGAGAAAGAACTTCTGGGTTTTGTAACTTAATATTTGTCGAAACAGCGGACAGAAAACAAAGCAGATAAGAAAACTCAAGCACTTAATATCACACCAAGTTTTAATTATGAGTGAGTCACTGCATTGCATGGGTTCTATCGTGAACAAAACAGAAACTCTTAATGGCAACACGGCACGGAGGTAAGTAAAATGATTGTGTGTTAGTATAACTTAATATGGACTCCATTCACAGCCCTGCAAATGTCAGATAATGTTTTGGCTCATTCCACAGCCTACATATGATTCTGTACACATGTATGTTTAAGTTCCTTTTTTGCTTACATGAATGACGATAACTGTAATAAAATACGGGTTCCTGCTTTCAAATACAACGTAAAATCTTTCCTTTATGGTATTTTCGGATAGGAAGACATTCGTCCAAGAAATGGAGGATAATATTAAGATGGAGCTTCAAGGAGATAGGTTGTGAGGATGGTAGTTGACTTAATTGATTTAGGGTCTGAGGTGCTGACAGTCTTGTTAATAAACCACAGATAAGTAAAGAGTTTCTGCTTTTGGGTTCCAGCGTTCCGGCAAACATTGCAGTTGCCATTTTCAAGGTAATGAAATCGGATTTAGTACATTCATCGTCGGCCGCGAAAACTTAAAGACAGTAAATAAATAAGAGACAGTTCTCTCGTGTTTTTTAATTCGAATCACAGCAGACAAATAAAATTCCGCCGGTTTTTGAAACTCTGGGAACTAATTTTGAAACCTCCTCACCAGCTTGTCGGAAGCAATGGAAATTGTATAATCCGAGGCCAGTTCTCGCGTAACGGAATCTGTTCCATCAGCAGATTAATGAGCCGACCGGCATGGTTGTTGCGATGGTCTAGGATCTCATTGTATGATAATGAGCTGGTAATTGCGTGATTAATCCATTGTCCATCCTGCGAACAGTTTGGAACAGTGGGGGCTTGGCACAGCAACTGCCTGGCAGGGGTTTTACTGCAGACGTGTTTTTTTGAATTTCATTCTGTTATTGCAACAAGGAGACAGAAGATGGAAATTGTTTTATAAGACAAATACACACTACGAACGGCGTGTCCGATCCGCTTTCGTGGGGATCAGTAGTTTTTCATGAGAATGTTCCAACAGAGTTTTGCTTTCATTCCACAAACACCCCCAAATAACTGGATAGATTTCAGCTTTATCCATGTATATGTGTTCCATAACGTAGCTGAAAAGAATGGGAAGATGTAATCCAGTGGATTAAGCTTATCTTTCGAAGGTGTTCTTTGCTATCTTTACACACTTCGCTGCCTTTAATGTTAATTTAATCTTGGTACGAAACTCTTGCTACCATCTGTATACATATATCACAGTCAGAAATTGTTTCTTATTCACGCGAAGAAATGTTTCAGACACAAATTAAGGATCAAAACGAGGACTGAATTTTAATGTCGTGATAATTTTTTATGCGATTAGACGTTTTTGAAAAATGTGTTAAATTCATATTAATCTTTATCTAAAGCATGAGTTGTTAATTTTTATGCATAAAACTTTGATTATAATGATAGCTTAACATTAACTTTAATTGAAACAGACTATATCGAATATTTCTGGATATGAAACATTGAGGTAAAGAGACGGTCATGCCTCTCCCTTCCATATGTGTTCTGTTCTTACACGCTTGAAAACGCACGTGTTTCTCCTGTTTCTGTTAGTCAAATAAAAGTGTATCAGAACTATTTACTGTTAATAGCAAAATGTAAATACCAAAATAAGATATGGTGAAGATGAATAACCTACATTTTAAACTTTCTGTATCCACAAAATGAATACATAATAAATTAGAATACCAAATCATGTTCTTGTGTTACGTAGAACTATTACTGACAAATATCACGACATGAAACCGAACAGTGGGCGTGGTGGTTAAACTTCACTTGTTCTTAATCGCGGGACATGCTGTATATTGTCATGTGTTAGCTGTCAGCCTTAAACTCCTGTCATTTTATTTCCAGAACAATTATAGTTTCAAATCTGAAAACTCTGGAAATTGAATGTAGACGTACAGTATGATATACAGAATTTAATTTTAATCCACAAACTTGGTTTTTGAACGAAATTTTGAGACACACAATGTACTCATAATTTATTCTTAGTTTCTAGGTGTTCTTCATGCTGTAGCATGAGAGAATAACACTGTCTGTCGCGTATTTCCTAAGAAGCAGGCAGTGTACGAGGATACATTGCCAGCTTCTTCTTAAGAAAAATTACTGATGATTAGATTGTGTCGCAATGTTTAAAATAAAAAGCGAGCCGTGGTCATTGTTGGAAACACTGTTGCAATAATTCTAACCTAGGTCATTGAACACATTATTACGCGGTAGTGGGAACCAAGTTTATTGTAGTAACATTGTTTCAACAATTTTAACAGAGGTCATTGTTGTGACGCGTTACAACTGGATTAAATTGTTGCCTTTGTTGTCTTTTTGACCAATAATGACTAAAATTCACAGTTCCTTTGAGTCCTGTTATAAGTTAGTAATTGGATAATGTTAACACCCATGTTGTGGCTTGAAGAACCCTTCTTGAATTTCAGTGTACTCCAAAGAGTATACCTTTCCAATTTTATTAAACATAAGCGTAAGATCGGTTCAGAAGCCAGGGATATCAGATATAAGATACACAGCGAAGTGAGAATTTTCCAGTATTTAAATTCTATAATCTTTTCACTTCGTGATACTAAAAATGCCTGAATATTCACCTCCATTCCTTCCGCACGCCTTGACGATATGTTATTTAGGGACAGGGGCGCTGTATGTTTACTATCACAGCCAAGATACGCGCTGCATCCCATCTTCTGCTTGTCCAGCCTCTAACAGATAGGTCTCTCTTTCTTGGGAGTTCCCGAACACGGTTTAAGGATCAGTACTTCATTGCAGCATGCGTACGAGCTTTGATATGACATTGTTGCCCGCCAAATGAACAAGTCCCGCGAGAGACTGCTGCAGTCATGGAGCACAATGCGAGGATCCATAATTAAGCCTCTCTCGAATGAAACGACATCACTGAGCTCTTCTCCTCACATTCTTCACAGAAAAAGAAAGTCTGACAAACAACGGTCGTCTTTAGCATGCGGGGTAAATGAAACAGGATACGTTTGTAGTTGAAGACATTTTAACAAACTCCTTACAGAGGGGGTTAAAGTTAGCGGTAACACTTATTGCATTCGAGAGGCAACCTGTTCGAATCTTGTCAGGAGGAATGTCTGTCCGGAATAAAGTTCGATATAATTTGTGGCCTCTGTAATCTTTCGAGGTTAACTAAGAAAATAACAGTGAATTGTTACTTTTGTTTTGATTTATCTTTTATTAAAATTTTGGTCATTTTCTGGTTTATTTTATAGCTCGGACTGCATAGCGTCAAATGATGGGATGGTTAATGATAGTGGGAGGAAGTGACAGTGGGCTAATACGCTTTTCCCTCCACTGGTCACTGACGTGTGGTGTGTATTGCAGAGAGCGTTTGTATTCCGGTCATTGCAACTGACTTCTTATGGGTTGGTCTGTACTTTGTAACCACACGGTTGACATTACAAATGACAGTCTCGAGAGTGGGAATCGACGATAACCATAAAGAGGGATTCTAACAAGCAGTCGTAGGACCCGACATTGATAACAGTCCTGTTAAAGACTAAAAATTTATTTGTATTCCGAGACCGGTTAAGTGTAGGGCCGGGGATGAAGCCCCTAACTTAGGACCGAAAGTATGATAATGTACTGCTTTTTTCAGGGCTGACCCACACCTCGTGGGGAGCTGACAGACAATCACAGAGCATTGTTGGGCTGATGTTTAGCAAGGGAAAGTCTAAGAACTGAGAAACGTCTGCCCTAGGGCTAAGTTGTCAACGACGAAAAATCTTGTTCATCTGGGATCATAGCCGGGTTTCCGTAATAATCCATCGTCTAACAGCCTGAGCAGAGGTACGGCCGTCTTTAGCCTTTCTTTCCTGTAATTTTATATAAAATATTAATTTAAAGTATTGGCCTTTTAAAGCGTCAGCAATTAGTAACTCGTCATTTTGTATTCATTGTGTTCACATAATTCTCAAAACAGGAATTATTTTCTTAAACAGCATTAAAGCGTTGATCTTTGTATTGGTGAAGTGTCGTGTTTTCTTTGCGGTACGGACTGAACTTTTGATATTAAGACGAACTTCGTCTCAGAGAAGTGTTTCTTAACTGTGAAATTGAAAATATGAAATCTGTACTTTGTTTTGTAACTCTACAAACGTATCTGACAAGATGATTGGGTTTATCTTTTCATGTAAAACTCACTTTGAAGAGTTAGTCTTTTGTTACTATCGATATGCGCATGCGCCTCTAAAAGAGTTGGCGTTATTTGAAGATCTTGTCCAACTGGTCAGGCGACTTGATTGCTGTGTACAAACACGAGGAAGTTAACAGTGTATGTGCTTGAGTAAATGTGTTCACTAATCTCAATTAGTTGAAAGGGACTTAGGCTAATGCCAATCTTTGACACTAAAAAATCCTAAATTACGTATTGTGGCGAAACAAATCTATGAAACTAAAACAATATTAAAAACTTGGTATTTGAAAGAAGAAATAATATATAAGTAAATAATATTGTCGCGTAATCATCACAGTTATTTATCTCATATTTAAAGTTTAAGTAATGTAGGCCGCGGAGTTTATTTTAGTAGGTACTTGTTGAACTAAATTTGCTCTTAAGGGATTTTTTGCCTAATGAATAATATTTATGCATGTGTGTTGTTGCAGTCTCTGTCATGGTAGTGCTGTTAAGGGATTTTGGGCCTTATGCAACAACATCTATGACTGAGTGTGTTTTCAACTTTATATTTTCCCGTCTTCCTTGACGGACAGTTTACTAATGCCCGTGTAAATTCAGCTTCTGCGGTTTATCGGTCGCGGAAATGTCTGGTATGTATCGAAAAATAGGGACAGCCAGGAATACATTTATAAAATGTCATGTTATTAATTGCATTTTAAATGTTTGAAAGCCAAAAGTTTCTTTTCATTAAAGCCAAACGTGGTAACATGGCAGTCGCGCGAAATATAGATCTATGAGCAGTTTGAGTGCTCCTGTTTTGTCTGATAACGGAATAACCTTTTAATTTTGTACGTTGAAACACCAAAAATTTATGAAGGTTTCTTTTGAACCTGCATAATTTTAAGAAGAGAATCGACATGAAGATTTGTATTTATTTTTGTTTGTTTTATTTGTAGTTTATTTAAGGCCGCTTTGAGTGACCCAGGCTATAAAGCATTAAATGAGAGGATGACAGTGAATAATGAATAGGAAAGGATGTGGAAGGAAGTGATAGTTGTCGGTGTTAAATGTCAAAATAATATTTATGTTGAGACACATATTAGAGGGAATTCTGTGCAAAGAGAGTTTGCTGAGTTTTATATTGTTTAAAAATTTATTGTTCTAAATGTTAAATAATTTAAAAGGACAGTAGGAAATAATGAATAAGTCGAATTATAATTTGTAAGTTATCAGACTTACGTTGCTTCTCTGCCTGATCTGTGACCTTTGCCTTCTTTCTTAAGTTACTCTTCTGTAAAAATTTCATCATAAATGACTTTGGGAAGATTTATTTTTCGTTTTGATGTTAAGAATCGCGAATAAGTTTAGAGCATTCCGCAGCATCCCACCAGTATTGTGTGGGCTACGCGTATTCATGCATTTGGAATTACTTTTGGCCGTCACGGCCCCAAGAGTACCACAACGAAGCGTACGTCATTACTTGGCAGATTAACTGAAGCCCTAACAAGTCTGAATTGCGTTAGAAACGTATGCAGCTGAGTTTCGACATCAGAATCAGTGGTTTTTTCTTACTGAAGCTGTATGACTTCGGCTTCCGGGAATAAGCCGCTTCTAATGCTGAAGGGTTTTCATCTTTTCGGCATATATTGCAGTTGATATCTTCAGGGTGAGTGTGTATTGAAAAGCCTTTGGCATTTCGACGAGGCCATTCCCCGAAAGTCGAGGTAAAAATACAGTTAATTTAATCGCTAACATTTAAGGGCGAGGTTGACTGCGGTTTCTCGTGCGTTTCTGCAGGCATTCCAGGCATGTTTACAGGGTAGTATCCTAAAATAGGTCAGGATCCTTCCATACCCAGTGCACCTTACATACCTGAAATTCATAATCCTGTGCTCCAGTAACTAAATCACGCCATCTTGCAACATCTTTGTAGAGGACTTGGGAACCTTTAATCGGATTGCCTCCTTATATTAATCCAGGGGCTTCATAACCATATTCACAAAAGCCAGCCATTACACCTTATACTTCAAGTTCTTAATCATGTCAAAATCAATTAATATTATCATCCTTTCTACACCGAAGTCTTGTAAATGATTTGTTCCATTGATGCAATGTTTCCATCCAAGTCTCTCTCTCTCTCTCTCTCTCTCTCTCTCTCTCTCTCTATATATATATATATATATATATACACACACACACACACACACATTTTCTGTTCCATTCACAGCAGTCCTTCATTTTGACTCTATATAACTTTATGTAAGTGTAGTTGAGTCATCGTCATTAAATACTCAAACAATCAATAAACAACCAGAAGCCCAGCTAGCGGCCAGCAGCGCATGAAAATTAAATCATCAGGCGAAAGGTTAATTCATTTAAGCAAATCCAGTGTCATTTGTCTGTGGCTAAATTTAAGCTACCCTTTGTAGTGTGTTGAGCGTTTCGGAGCTAATGATTCGTCATTATTGAAGTGCTGCTTGTTTTTCGTGTGTTACGTTGGAAATTACTTTTGTTGTAAATTTCGCATAAACCTTCCACAAGCAGTTACGCTTTATTATCCACAGATACATTCAGATCATAAATAGGTATTAATATCACCATTGTCATCGAAGCGACTTTTGGAGTCTTCGTCACTTTTACCGTCGATACGCTAATGAGTAGCGAAAGACGACAAAGGTTTAAGAAGTCGAAGATTAAACTAACTAACGAAGACAAGAAATACATTAATCAGTATTGGTCTTCGGGGTAGGTTACGCCGTATGGACTTGCAGGTAGATGTCAACGTTTCGGAGGGACGTACGGTCTCCAACTACATTGCTGAAGGTGTAAGCAGACGACATTGCAACCCAGAAGATCAACAAAGACATCTTAACCGCTTTGAGAACCTGAAATCCCACAAAGGGATACATATTTTCGTTTTATGAGAAGACTTCGCTCACGTGATAGACTTGCAGTTTGCTTTAGTAATGAGGGTTTCCTCTGACGATTATTGAGAATCAATGGATTCGACGGCAGGAGGTGACAGATAAATATTAACTATACATGGAAGACTACGCAAATCATTAAAGAAAAGATTCGTCGAGAGCAAATCGAATTTATTATAACGCAAGAAGGAAGCCAATGTGCCCTGCAGAAATATTTTATTTCTCATTTTGATTAGAGATTATTTTTCAGCTTCTTGCATTACAACTGGATGAACACTGTGAGTAATGAATGGGAAAGAACGTGGAAGGAAGTGGTGATGACAACTGTTAAGTTCTTAGTCCACCATTCCCGCACATGGAATGTCAAAATTACGAAAAACCTCCCAGCCGAGACTTAAACTCCGAACCTCCCTAATAATGCCAGGAGTCTCAACGACTTTACGCCGGATCCCTTGAACAATATGACAAGCAGATTGATTTCTGCTACCAGAAAGTCTTGTTCTATCAGGTCATGAAATCGTTGCATACGTTGTAAGCAACGCGACGTTGACATCTTAGACACTGGAATTTCTGTAACAAAAGGCGATATCGATGTTTTCATAAGATTTTATAGATTTCCTATGCATAACAAAATAGTTTCTAAAGGTCAGAACATCACTCATGTTTCAACTTTATTAGGACCGTAGCACATGTCAGCCGGCGAGTTCCAGTTCATTTGGTTTTACTTTTTAGCCTATCGAGTCCATTCAGACTACAACAAGAGTTTCCAGAAGTCGTCAAAGATTGCCTCTTCATCTGAAATCGCAACAAATCACCCGGCGCGAATTTCAGTTTGTTTGTTTCTTTTGACCTACAAAGTCGCGTGGTTTCTCGGGCTGTGTGTCTGTCTGTTGTCAACGTAGAGCGTGGACGGCTTCTAACGTCCGTCGCCTTCACTCAAAAGTATAATAAATAGGGGCCTGCAATTAAACATGGGAATGGGTGCACCCTAATAACTGAATGGTGGAGGAGAAAAGTTTCATTGCCACAAATGGGAATGACGGGAACGTATCGAGGACCCTGTTCTGAACCATTTCAGCCCAGCTGATGTCTTTATGCATTTATCATTAGAGAATGATTATTATCAAGATTTCTGTACTCTGGGTTGTTGCGCCGTGTAGTAGGACTCGCCCTGATGACGAAGGCAGTACGACCTCTGAAACGTTGGCTAACATCAACCAGACTACACAGCGCATCAACCCAGAAGACAGAAATCTTCATACTCATCGCCCTGATGATGGAGGCAGTATGACCTCCTAAACGTTGGTAAACATCGACCATACTACACTGCGCGACAACCTAGAAGACAGAAATCTTCATACTCATCGCCCTGATGATGGAGGCAGTATGACCTCCTAAACGTTGGTAAACATCGACCATACTACACTGCGCGACAACCTAGAAGACAGAAATCTTCATAATCACCGCTGTGAAAAACTCAAATCTTACATTTTTATAGTCGCTCGAACTACGCCTAAGTGTCCATAATCTTCTTCCGAGATGTTTCTACCAAAATTCTGTATACATTTCTTGTTACCTATGTGTCTGCGAAGCTGAAAGTGTAACTCCGTTGTATTTTATTCGACGTTGTTTCCAAGGTCTAATATCCTCATATCTGTTGTTCTCTTCAAGTGCTCTTTGTGTACGTAACGTAAATGTGCCTAAAGGAGTTTCAGTATCAGTGGGTATGAACAAAGACAATAAAAACGACAGAGGTGACTGTTCGCTGCATAAAACCTCGCGTTTGATCGCGTAGCTTTCAGAAGACTCCAATGAAGGGGCGGTATTTCCGAGTATAGCTGATTATTAACACACGAGGACATCTGTAATCTGAATGAATGTGATAGCGGCAAGCTTTGAGCTCTATTGAAGTGACAGGAAGAGAGGGGATTGGTGACGTAAACAAAACAAGGGCAGCGGCGGAATGCCCAGTGACAGAAATTGCAATTCCCTGCTTGTGATTCGTGCTGCAATTTTATTTGAAATAAAAGCAAATCGTTATTGTTGCTTGGTTTGTTAATTTTATGTACTGAAGAGGTTATATCCGTGTTTCGAATGTATAGGTCTGATGCATGTTAATACATTATCAGCGTTAACGTTTTACGTTTTAACATTCGTGTGACGCACGGATTAAATATTCGCCAGAAACGGGTATCATTATCGAGTGTTCAGTTTGTTTTTATTTATCTAACTACGATTTCTCTGCTGCATAGGTTTGATATGTAAATATGTTCTTTCTGGCTTTGCCCGTTATCTAAATTAAATAATTACGAAATTACAATGTTTAGAAAGCAGGTTTCTGTTTTGTCATCTGATTCGTTGGCCTCCTGATTGAGCTGGCTTCAGCCTGTTCCCCTTTCTACGTCATGACGAAAGCAGGATCCAGTTATCGAAACGTTGTAATTCTAAAAACGAAAATTTAGACCACCATTTTACCTTTCATAATAATCTTCGTGCCATGTTAAGTGTTATTTTAAATACTGCAGCAGTTAATGTAAAATGTTCCATTAAGGTCATTAAGGAGTGTGGGAATGGGGAGGAAAATCTCCACACACTTATTTGGACCCCGAAGAAAGAGTTTCTGTTCGGTAGGCCCCAGAGCCGGTGTAGACAGAGTGGCGAGCCAAACCTAAAGTGTAGCATTAGAATATAAACAGGATTTGAGGTCCTCGCGACGGCGTGTTCGAAGACGGGTGTGTTCTGGTTTGTAACGCCGTGTAGTCTGGTAGAAGTTTATCAGCTTTTTAGAGGCCCTTGCTGCCTGCATCATCAGGGAGATACCTGAATTATATGTTGACCGAAAGCAGGAGAGATTTAACGCTTTGTATGTCACAAACGAGTTACAGGCAGTCACTGTTTTTACGTGTAGTCAATGTTTCTGGAGAGAGTTCGTAAAGCTAGTCGATACTTTTCAAAAGGGCAGTGTTTTACTGGGGGACACGTTCCAAAATTTTCAAACAAATTACTAAGAATTAGACATCTACAATTCTGTTGCCTGAAACGAGCATACAACGGAAACATATCAGATGATACAGAGAATATTAAAGACAACAGTGTGAAATAAAAATGTTTTGTCTTGGCATTTCTTCTGTGTTTTTGTTAGCACGTGTCGCCTTTGTTCGGATGACGAGCCAATAAGAGTATTTGAGCTTCATTATGAAAATTCGTCAGGTGAAATTCCTTAATGTGAATCTTCGTAAAGCGAGGACTGACTGTACATGTCTTCGTAACCTGTGCATCTTTGATCCTTGAAGAGAAACCTGTTCTGCCATCTCTTGACTGTTAGGCTAACCGTTTTCAGAATAATACAAATGTATGAAACAAAGGAAGATCTTCCTGATCAAAATGCCGTCTTGGTAAATTTTAAAGGATGCATTCAACTGAAATCCGAACGCAGAACGTGTTGATGGAAAGACTCGAGACGGTTTGTGACTTATGGTTTTTGTGGATCGCTTAAAGAAAAACATTTTCTCTAACTTAATGCTTCTTGAAAGGTTGACACCGAATCAAAAAATTCCAGCTTTCAGGATTCTTAAATTTCTTTTCAATTCTCATGAAGTTTTGTCATTCTAAGTTTGGGATTTAGAACCCTGTTTGTGGAAGATCCATTTAATAATATTTTCCGTTCTGCTCCCAGATACTGCACGTGGACTCATTAATTGGTATTTTACTATTAAAATGTGGTGTGTATTTCTCATTTTACCTACAAGTCCAAATATTCGATACAAAGTATCCTAGAGTTTTCTCGTTTCTCCTGTTACTTAATTTTTCTCATGTCAAAATATTGTTCGTATTACTTTTTCCATACCCGCTCCATGTAGCTTCTTCTTTTAGAATGTGAAGCCAGATTCTATCCCCATAAGAATAGCAGAAAACTGCCATAGTATATAATTTAATCATTGTTTTTCAGGTATATTTAACTGCCTTAAGATTATTCCATTAAATAATCTGTATCAACCACAAGTTTCTTATAAACCGACTACTTTTTAAAATCATTAATTCATAATTTCTGCTACACTGTACTCACAGATGGATAAAGTAACACGAAGGTAGTTTCTTCAATATGTTTTAGAACTGCATCTTCTATATTTATTCTGGGATGACGAACGTTTCGAACAAGCGTGTTCTGACTTCATTTTGATATCACTTTAAATATCGAAGACAGGGCGCTTTGATGTCTTGAACACTGAATCAGGCGTTTGTTATCGACTTCATTCATGTTTGTCGAAGTTAACAAAGACAAAACATTTCAATTTCCTACTTCATCTTCATCCCAGCGGGAAGACAATCAATTCGTGTAGCGGGGAAGAGTATTATGCGCGTTCTCATCTCCCTTCACTGACCAAATTAGCTTTCCTTCATATGCAGACGTTCAGAAGTCCGTCTAATCAATGACCGTTGCACATCTGCGTTTCGGGAGACAACGCTTTCAGAAACACTTGTTCCTGCCGTATCTCCTCTGAAGTCCCGAACGCCAATATAATTTTAGATGCAGTCTCTCTGAATTAACCTCTTCGTACGGGCTCCGAAACTTTGCTAATGGCACACTCCCTGTGAAGCTCGATTTAGACGTTTGGGTGTAGAAATGACGTGCTCAGAGAGAAACAGAATAAATACGGGGGAAGTTTTAGTGGCAAAACTTCAGAACGTGTATTGCAGCGAATTTGTCTGTTATTTTCTCATAT
Source organism: Zootermopsis nevadensis (assembly GCF_000696155.1). Next base: position 144,119 of record NW_019060358.1, on the reverse strand, counting down.
CCTTAGCAAATACAAGTAATAATTTACAGTTTCACGACCCCAGAAGACGTAGTGGTATTAATTTTGTAGTGGTTTTCTAGACTTTTTCCACCGTGTAGTGTACTGCTTGCAAACCAAGGTTCTAGATAAATATTCTGCCTTCATCTTCAGGGTTGAGGTGTTTAAATTCAGGGAGTAAGTTACTTGCTACCTTTCCCTTATAATCTATATTTCTGTCTTGTACACTGACTTAAAACATGCAGAACTATCCCAGGAGGAAAAATTGGGTGGGATGTTTCTTAAAGGTGAGAAGAGAAATACATTTAGCCGAAAACCTAAAGGAAAGAGACAACTTGGAATACCTAGGCGTGAATGAAAGAATAATAATAAAATGTACCTTAGATAAATAGGGTGTGGTTTGTATCCTGCATTCAGCTATCTCAGGATAGGTTTCGTGACGACTGTTGTGAGCACGTAAACCTTATTTAACGATGTTGTCAGCACGTCATTTGAATGATAAGACACTTAATGAGAAGGAAATGGAAAATATGTAAGGAAGCAGTGATGATCTATTGTAAGGTATTATCCCAGTATTTGTCTGGAGGGATTGAGGAAAATCATAGAGGACTTTAGTCTGCCTAGCCAGTCTCTGAGCCGACATTTGAACCCGTAACTCTCAAGTACAGAGCAAGATTATTAACTCCCTGTCTTAGTGTTTGGTGACAAAAAGATGATGATGATACTAAGAAATGGGGAAGGAGAAAGACAAACAAAGCAGAAGACGAAGAAACCACTGTAGGAATCTGTATGGGATACCATACATTCCCGTTTTGTACATGTAAATAGGCTGCTAAAGATAATGAACTCATGATCAGCTGAATCAGATACAGCACGTTGCATTAGTAATTCAGTGCGTGCCAGTGTGCGAAGGACTAAAAGCAGTGGCGAGGGTTATCAAAAGAACTTTAAACCAGTAAGGTATTCCGTGATTTTGCTTAAATCACCTTCGGCCCATGCTACCTCAGCGAACACCCACAGACTTTTATTTGTGATATTAGTAGGGAAAAAAGTTGAAGAGTGTAGGCTGGCGTTTGACCTGGAGTGCCTTAGAACAGGTTCTTGCGCGTAATTACTGCTGCCATAGTAATGGCAGCTCAGAGGTGCTGTAATTGTTAGTTTCCATTAGTTGAGAGCACCTGCCGACTTGTTCCACGTCCGCATGTCCAATACGCTCGGACAACTTCCACTGACTTGGAAGGTTGTCGGTCACATGTACATACGTCTTCCAGAGGCTGGCTGTCTGTATCTGACTGAGTATCGTCTGACTTAAATATGTTCTTCGGCCCTTCTTCTACTAACCGATTCAATTCGTACGAATGGTTGTCAAAAATATACAGGCGTCAGAATTCTATTGTGATGTGTTGAGGTTCAAATTCGCTGGCACGGCCTTTCGGTATGATAGTTTAAAATTATGAGGTGACGTTCCTAATGCTTAACCAAGCACCACGTGATGAAGACGTACGAAGGTGATAGTTCCACGCATTCTTAACCTTAGAACTGTATGGAGATGAGGTTGCATTCACGTTCCGTCCTTTCCATCACAGATGAAAGTTCTCGTATACCCAGTTGATGTTATATTATAAATTGTTGAATTGACAGGCATTGATTTGTAGCCTTTTCTTGAGTTTCTGAATTAATTGTATGACCAGCAGCTGAGTCTGTGTGTGAAATTTTGTCTAGAATTTGCATTTTTGCACCTTGTTGCTGTCAGTCAGACTGTGGTCTGTTTTTTTGTTCCTGTCGATTCTTCTCATACATTATGCCCACGATTCTTGTGATGTAACTGTGTTACAGCTGATACTAAATCGGATAGACCAGTTGAAAATCGGTTATTGTTGTTGAAGTACTAAATCAAGATGGACAGAAAACATGGTTTTGATTTTCAGGTAATCCATATGGAATAACGTTTAGATAGTTGACAGTCTGACGTCATGACTATGTCACTAATTCTATTGTTTGTTGTTTAACGCCGATTTAATATCCACCTAACTGGATTACTCAGATATGCTTCACAGATTGATGCAAATATGCGTTCGATTTGGATTTGAGGTTTTCACTGCGGTGAGTCTGAAGATGGCTGTCTTCTGTGTTGTTGAGCTGTTTAGTCTTGTAGAAGTTTACCGACGTTTCAGAGATCCTTGCTGCCTCCATCTTCAGGGGGCGCACGCGTTTGGATCGAGTTCAGGTCGTTATATGCTGAAATGCAAGAAGTTTACTTATAAAACTTCACTAGCGCATATTCTAAACGTAATTATCTTCTTTTTCATTTTAAGCTTTATTAACGTTATACTCACACAATGCGCTTTTTATGTACCTCCGTCTTACCACCGTAGTGGTTCTTTCTGTTCGTTACACTCTTCTGTCAGCATTTTCGTTGTATTTACCGCTGGTCCTTCATCTTCGTTATGCCCACCTAGTGGCCACTTCGTTTTCTCCACTTAAGGTCCCTTGTTATTCTTATATTTCGCAAGTACCTCTATTTATTTGCAGGGTCTGCTTCTGCAATGGCACCTTTTCTTATACTGTCATAAAGGTCCAATATTTTAATCAACTCCCGTAATGGTTCCTTATATATTTTATGCGAGTCCAGTGGCTCGATATGTTTGCTAAGCTCCCCGCAGTGATACATAACCTGCGTTATGCTCCCACCATTGCTACCTATTCTCCTATGCCTGTGGTGCCTTAGTTTAGTTATGATCCTACATTGGTACCTAATCCCCGTTATTCTCCAATGAGTGGTAAAATATCTCCGTTATCTTTTTTACCAGCGGTATCTTATCTCCGTTATGCTCCCACTATTGGTACGTTGACTTTGTTTTGCTTCAACTAGTTCCCAGTGGTCACTGTTTTGTTCCTGCATAACTTTCAGTATCAGAAACCGTAGAGATATCTGGTTTTAAGACTCGTTGTCAGCGAAGGAATAGCATCCATGTTTACCGTGTCCTAACTTAGACTCCGCTTGCAACCTTATTTCTAGTTTCTTCACGGATAATTCAAAATGTAAATGTATATTCGTTTGCGGTTTTGAGTAATTTTGAAATTTTTCGGAGAAGGAGAATTTATAGTCAGCAGTTGCTGAAATTAATGGGTACAAAGACGTGGTATTAATGTAATAACGTATGTAAGAATGCTTCTGCTAGCAGAATATTTCCACTGAAACAGACGGAAGTTTTACATCATAATGTTTACTTTAATTTACCATCACGTATTTGACTAAAAATGCAGTTTTGCTGCGGAAATGTGAGGTGGGGGGGGGCAGAAGACCGTAGCAACGTATTATTTTACCCCTTCCTGTAATCCTGAAGCAGTGTAAATCAGTTATGAATAATGCCCTAAAACAGAGCAGCCTCATGCTAGCATTAAGATCCATTGTTAGAGACAGATACTAAATCACTTTTGCAGCATCCCATCTCTCTTGATCTCTCGTCTCCTTCCCTCTAACTCTGCTTTGTAACTTTTAACGTCTACAGGACCTCTTACTGCTCTGCATAAGTACTTATATTCTGAAGAGAATCCTTCGACATGCTTACTTAGTACCCAGCTACAAGAAAAAATTAATGTATGTAAAATTGTTTTTCTGAACTTTGTCTAAATTATAAAGTCATAAAATTTCTTGTTTCGAAAGCTGGAGCCTGCTTTTGTGGTCAGGTAAAAATGGGAATAAAGCAGAAAACGCATCTGTTGGGCCTCTTGACGGACCTAGTGCAAGTAACCCAACAAAGCCCCTTCAAATTTTTTTCTGATGTTAAAAGCAGAATCTAGTTTTCGAAACTTGTGATTTTATAATTTACACCAGCGTTTATCAACCTATGGTACGCCCTAATTCACACAATTTAGACTTCACCATATTTCGAATCACACTTAAACCTGAGTGACCCTTCTGTTGGCCATTGTTTTAATCGTCACTGTAATACGTTATAGGGACAAAATGGAATCTCCGATCTGTGAGTGCTGTCATTTAAAATTTAGGTTCCTAGCCACAACTTTGAGGAAGTCAGAGGTCAGGTTTGTCAAATATGCCTGGAGGCCTAAGCACAGAACAAAAACGGGAAAGTATATGTTATTTGAATATTTATTAAATTACAAGACAAAAACGTTAGTTGACTTACTGTGGTAAAAATACACCAAAATCCTAAACAGGGTGACTCACACCTGACCATCGCAACTACACTGGCCGAAATAATTCACCTGTCTTCTCTGTATTTTGTTAAAATACGTGTTGTTTCTATGACACGCACATACAAACACAGAATTAATTAACAACATATACTAATGCATGGATGTGCACAGTAATTACTAATTAGCAAACCAATTGGAGTCTGTCGGGATTTTGAAATTTACTGTAGTCGGATGTGGGTTAAATTACGCAGTTGCATTTGGCTGCTGTGGAATTCAAATAATTTGGGCCTTCAGTCATGCGTAATTAGTGCATAATCCTAATTTATTAATTGAGCACAGACCAGATTCTCATAATGTAGTTATGGAATTTTATATAAGAACATAAACTGATTATTCGGAATTGAATTTTTATGTAGGAAGTGATGGTTAACCATGTGTGCATCTTGGTACGATAATTTCACTTTAATCGTTACTCATCCATTACGAAGTTGCATCTTATCTTTCTGTTCTGACAACTTGAACGTTGTACCGTAACGCATGAAGTGGAGTGACACTAATAGAATGTATCTGTTTTAAATAACTCTAATTAAACAACTCACCCTCTCTCAAGTTACGGCCACAGCTTTCGTCGGTCCAATTAACATTTCCAGTGACTAATGTATGATATACAGTGCGATTAGTTTAATATAATAAATAGTATACAAGTCTAGCACCACTACGAGAATATTTGGAGAAAGAATAAAGTTTCTTATCTGTAAACGAAGACTTTGAATATGCCACTTTAAGACTTCGCCTTCCGATGTCGGATGACACAGTGCTCTAATTATGCGTCAGATATGAATCATAGGAAGGGTGCAGGAAATTAGCTTTAATGTGAGATTTCTGTTTTCACGGCGACGAGTATTAAGATGGCTGTCTTCTGGGTTTTTGCGCCGTGTAGTGTGGTGGAAGTATGGAAGTATTTTAGTGGTTCTTATGTTTTTATAACTAAATTACATGATTTGTAGGTAATTTAATAAGATCATGGGTTACAGACAACTGTTTAGAACCTTATGACGTGTTTGTGAAATAGAATATTATCAAGCTAATGTTTTATGTCTTATATATGAAATATGTCTGCATCAAGCAGCTCTCGCTGAGATGTTTCGGTATCATTTGACGTTGTTGTTGTTATGATACTGCTGCTGCCAAGACTAGCGTAGGGGTGATTGCTGAAACTATGGAAATGCTGCAGTTCATAATCTTTCACGAATAGAGATTGGGATTGTTTTTATCAGGAAACCCTGTTTTGAATAACTGTGATGGAAGTTGGCAGAATGGACGTTTTGCAGCCAAAAGAAGAAAATGTCATTCGGAGTAGAAAGAGAAGGGAAACAGAAATAAAACTGTGAAGATGAATTAAAACAAAAATTCATCGCAAGAGCAAAAGAAGGGGGGAAGTAGAAGGAAATGCAGTGCGAAGTAACCCGAACATTCTCCCCTCGCGAGAAGAAAGGTCATGCGGCAAGAAAGTCTCATAAACTGCAATGAAATCGTTCTTCAGAATGTGACCGCATTGTTTATAAGTCACATTTCCCTCGGAGGGGAGTTACAACCAGTGCGGCTAGCACTGCAGACTACACGAAAGGCATGGGGCTTTCTGAAAATCCAAAAGTTTGGCAATTGTTCTTTTATAGCTCCTAAGTTTCTCTTGAAAATGACTTTTGGGTAGTTTGATTGGCCATAATACACACAAAAAGACTTCTTTTTTTGCTTCGAAACCTTCTTGTATCTCTGAAATGGTTGCAGTTCCTCCCATCTTGACGACTCTATGTTGTGGAGACGCGTTTTCGTGTCAGCGACAGTGAATTCCCTCTCTGCTCAACAAAATGGCTATTCTAAAGCGATTCCACTAACACGTAGAGCCTTTTGTACAACAGACTTTTGTTTGGATAAAGAGTACGTCATGAAAACACAACATTTCAAGTGGTGCCAACTTTTACAGAAAAGGACTGCTTATGTGATTTTCGTCTCTTTAGGGTTCGCACAAGTTTAAAGTTCTCAGCTCTTTTTGTATATTTTTATCCACAACTCAGCCTTCGCTTCGCGCGCGCGTGCGACAAACTTTACTTAGCTCGGATCGTCAGTACCTATTCAGAGCAACAGGGTCGAATGTCCAACATTATGTGAAACGTAGGTTGCAGAGTTATTATACAAGTTCTAAATGGATGATCAGAAAGGAAACGTTTTGCGTCTTTATAAAAGCAGACAGCAATATTACGTTATTCCGTTTTTCCTCTTATGACATAACGTTCATTTAAATAAATACCTCAAACAAGCGTAAAATTGAACTCGATATGATATTTTGTTAACTGAGAAAATGTTCAAGCTCGGAACGAACCAAGTACAATCCCGATGGTGAAGGTAGTTTATCCAAATCTTCGGTGTGTACGTAAAAATTCACATCGTGTTAACTACCTATAAGACCAGTATCAACATCTTCAAGATCGTGAGAATTTAAAGGTCATACAGTTTTAAAAACTTTGGAATGTTATGAGAAATCGTGAGATCTGTAACGTCTGTAAACTAACTGTGACCTCAGAGGAGATTGTATTGTGTCTAACTGCGTAGAACAAAGGACATACTGATAATCTGATAGTCACCCAGGCTGCCAAGCATATTACCTCCTTCACAAGAACCATTTACCAGTTCTTGCCCCGAGCCACTCTTATCCAATCTATTGCAACACACCTTATTCTCTTTAACAGTAAAATACGAAATATTTGTAAAATATTGTCGGTATATTGGACCTATATTTATCGTTAGTGACCATATACTGTCAAGACGGCCGGGGTTCGACTTCCTAGAACAGGCGTTACATTCGGTCTGACTGTGGGACGAGCACAGCCTGATATCCAGTGGGTACGGGGTACTTTCCTGAGGGTACAGCGGCCCTGGCATTTGACTATTTCCTCATGGCGTGATGCTTTCCTGCTAGGACAACTTATCTCATTTGACATTTTCAATGAAAATGTAGATTTTTTTTCGGGTTGTAACACTGTGTGGACCTCAGCTCAGAAGATGGCGGTAATATGTTCCTCCGATACGTTGATATCAACGTAAAGTCAACACAGCGTTATAACCTGAAGAAGAACATAGTTTTAACTTATTTGATATAAATCCGTTGTAATGAGAGCAGAGACCGCTATTGTTAAAGGTTTCGATTTTCAGCTTTAAACTATTCGGCGTTATAATAAGAGACTGTGGCCCTGAGATACAGGCGTGGCCTGGGCTGCTTCGCCGTGTTACTTGCTAACGAACAATAAATCACACTTCTTCATAAACTGGTCCCACCTCGGCAGACCTGACCGGCATAATGACACTACGAGACCCCCCTCCTCCAGAATGTGTTTTTGATATGCTTCAAAACTGAAGGAAATGATGAGTAAAAGAAACTAAGATTTCGAGAGAAAAAAATGGCTGCCATTGGGATTACTGTAGTCCTATTTCAGTTCCTGAAAAGTGTGTGCCCTGTAGTCTTAAGTCATCTGCTTTCTGAAATGGGTTGTCTGGATTGTGACTGCGTGTAGATTTATAGGTGGTTATGTAGTTACCGATGTTTCCTAAAGAATGTTGGTAATCGCCCACAAACTACACAGCGTCATAAACCAGAAGACAAATCGAAATCCTAAGTAATTAGGATTTAAGATGTTTGGAGGCAGCAAGACCTTCTGAAACGTTGGCAAAATTCTACCACACTACACGGAAAAAGACAGTACACAGTAGGTTTAGTCGTCTGTTTTGCGAGTTACACGAGAAGGTTGTTGTAAACGGCGAGTTTAGAAGATTGTGTAATGAAAGCGATCGTCATCTCTTTCAATACTTTATCGCTAAGTCATAAACGCCGGTTATTGGGAAGTCTAGTCGAGATTCGAACTGGGTAGCTCTCGAGTACAAGCCTGGGGTATTATTGTTACAGACTTACTCTGTGGAACTACCACAGATCCGTGATTCGTTGCGTGTCTCATATTTTGTGTCCGGTTTCACCTTGTTATTCGCCGTTTATTTCTCCATACGTGGTCTTCGACCACCCGGTCTTCACCCGCCATGCGGGGGGTGAAGGTATTAATCCGCCTTCTTGTCGGTTGCATTCATACGAAGGGATGCCCTATTTGCGAATTGCTCCATATGAAGATGAAATTGTTGTCTGTCAGAGGGGGGCCATAAGCTTATCGGAATCACGGATTCAGAATTAAAATAAGGGAAAGACATTCAAACAAGTCGCGCTGGTTTATCGAACACGGGAGTCGTAACACAGGGCCTTGCACGTAGGCCACGAAATTCCCATTCCTGTCCTTTGGATACCTCAATTTTATGATCGCCATCTTGTTTAGATGGCGATCATAAAATTGTAGCACGTAAATACCTGGAGGATCTGGTTGAAACGACGGAAAACGGCCAGAAAATCTTATTAAACTTTATGCAAAACATCTGCAGGCTTGAGCAACTTCACAGAAAGAGGGGAAGGCTATATGGATAGCAAGAGGGGAGGAAAAAACTTATGCGATGACTCCAATTTACTCCCAGTCTTGCTGCAAGTAGCGCAGATGTCAATTTTTCAATCTGTATTAAATATATTTAAAATAAAGCAAATTAACATATAACGTTCCGTGTTTAATTTATTTTTCTGTTCATTCTGTTACGTAGTACTTGAGTGTAGAAGGAAATAAAGTTGATTGAAAGACATAACAAGCATAGAAAACAGTGAACGTGTTACTTTGTCTCTACCCTCGACTCTCGATTAGCGTCGATAATCGAAGGTAAAGTCATTGCCCTCTCCGTGTGCGTACGTCAGAGAGAGAAGACGTACAGTGAGCAGTATTCGCGGAGTCAGGCGTGGACCAAGAAACAATGGCAGCTCGTCAGCTGATTCTATAATAAATGGCTCGGGATGCGTGGAACACGTTTACGAAGGTCACATAACGCTAGCCTCTAAATGATTGTAAACAGCATGACATTGATCTCATTTGCCCCTTCCCATGTGATATAAGGTAGTAATAGACTATTTCTACACACTTTTAATACGTGTAAGATTTTACGACAAAATATGTTAGTTTCTATTCTGTATTTTCATCCGTAAAGTGTCACATGATTGTTAGTAGGCATTTCGGAAGGTTTTATAATTTTCTCTATTACGAAATTAAAAAAATATTTAGGTTAAATCTTTGTTAAAGGTTGTTGGTGTCTATCTGTCTGTCTGTGTGTGTGTGTAGTCACGGAAATGTTATTTTTCGGTTGCCTCGGCCAATATTTGTAGATTCATAAGAATGACCAGCCTAGTTGCCACATAAATGTTTTCACACGCGGCTGTCATAAACACACGCACGCACACAAACATGTACATACATATTTTTTGTAATATTCGCAAAATAAAACCGAACGTCGCCGTAGAGTGGTTAGCATTCCAATTTCCTACTCAAACCCGGGTTCTAATCTAGTCGAACTATCGGCTATCCTGACTGAGATTTCTCTCAGTACTGTAAAGTCATTCTGGTTTAATGTCCCCAAAAATGGTCACTACTGCGTGCTTCAACGTCCTTCCAGATTTATTTACAGACTCCATATCATTCAAGACTCTGTAATCTATGTGGTTTAAAGTGCATCGTTAAATAAACCGGGAATCAGCCATTTGTAACATAAATCTTTTGCGCACAATGAGGGCTTAATATGTTTTGTATTTAAGTTAACTTGTTTGAGTTATCCAGCTATCTTGTCAGGGCCAAGGTTGTCACATTGAACTGTCATATTGCATTCAGCAGAGGCGTTGTGAAATACGTTTATTATTTGTAATAAACAAATGGCTTGAACACTGCAGTACTACAGCAGAGTTTATAATCGCTCGTTGCAGAGAAATTTGAGTTCTGACTTCGTAAGTACATTTTGGGCCACTCTGTGCGATGGATGATTCAGCTGTGCTAACAAATGTGGTATTTGTCGTATGCTACTTAAGCGCGTTTGGCAGACCGTGTATAATCGAATATTCAGCAATTAAGCATTTATTGTTATGCGCGTGTCAAATCCACGATGAAGGCATTATCTAAGAAAGAAAGAACGATGTCTCTTTTATTTTAAATCGTACGTACTAAGTCGTGTTCTTGCGCCAACTGTGGACCCTGCCTCACGTTAATATGCATTGGATGGAGTAGCTGACACTGGTGACTGAGTTCTACCCCATTTCGCTGAAGTCAACCCTTGTATGTACGTGTACCTCACCCCTCATTCGAGTTGCTCTTTTGCATGAGAACGCAGGCAACTTCTGACAACAGGACGTGTCCAGATTGTTTAATTAGGAAAATATAATCATTTCGGAGTGATATGGCGGATGCTGCATGGACATCATCTCGAAAACACAGATCATAACTGTAACAAGGTGCTTCGTGTTATGTTTCCGTCTTCCCCAAATCTGTATGTGGCTGGCGTTCAGTCGCCTTATTAGTTAAGGATGCAAATATTATAAATTAAATCGTCCTTTTTAACTCTTTAAAGCCCAGTGTAATCTGTATCTGCCACCCGCTTCAACAATCAGTAATCTGCATTTTGTATCTGTCTTGTATTGTTATCAGCCGAAACGGACTGTTTCTTTAAACGAAATTAACCAGTTGATCTTTGTAACGGTGAAGATATGTGTTTTCTTTGCGGTACGGACCTAATAATTAATGTTGTTTAGATGAACTTTGACTTGAAAGAGTAAATACAAAATTTTACGTAGAATCTGTCACTGGAGTGTAATACATCTTCATTCTTTTTCATCTGTGCCATAAATTATACCAGTCTTTGAGACGAGAACATCACAAGGAAAATAAATATTCATGTTGGGTCTTGAAATTGTGTATAGTAACAGACATTTGAATAATATTGAACTTATTAGGGTAAAATATATGTGTGCTATATAAAATAACTGTATGAACTGAGTATGAATATTGACATAAAATTATAACATCGAGCTTTACTTATAATTTTGTATTCGTGGGAGAGACGTGCAGTTTTAGCCAGTGGTATTTTCTTGTACGTAATATGTAAATATATTGGATAAATTATTTACAGTATCAGACACCATACCCTAAAAATAAGAACTAGCTCATATACATGAATGCTTTATGGAAAATTCCTGCATAATTACAGCAGATTTACAGTCCATTAACATCTTAACGTTCAACATATTTCTGAAGCACAGGCGACAGGGTTTAAGAAGTGAAACTAACAAAGTTTTATCACTTTGCGAGAGAAGTTTTCACGTTGAATACTGATTACTTCAAGTCTCCTTTAAATAAACTAAGCTATTTTGTGCTATATCGTTGAACGGCTGTCATATCAGACAGTTTCCCCCCCCCCCCCCCCCGCGCTTCGAAAGAGACAATTAACTTTATAGTAAAAGTTTATTCATATATTAAATTTAATTCACCTCTGTACACAGGAGCTACGTTTTTATTGTAGATTTGATGCGTGTCCACTCGTTGATACTCTTCCCATTTGGACACAGAAATATTGCTTGGAAATTTCCTGAAACTAACTTAATAGCCTGTAGATGGAACGTATTTCTTAAACGAATTCAGTTCTGACTTTTGACAAGTGCTATACTTACCAGAACAGGAGAGAAGAACATTATTTTGAAATTAAAAGCAGAAGCTAATACAATAGATCTTAACTGTCTATAATTAGTGCTGTAATGCGTAATTCAATTTCTGATTTAAACATATTCGACAGTTGACTAAATTTTGACTTACTGAAACTAAATTTTTAGTATTCAAAATATGTAGCTGTGAAATGGTTAATTCGATTTGCAAAATTCATTGACATTACAGAAAAGTTGCCGTGTAAACCACTTCGCGCATAAGCATTGTTCCAACGCACTCATCAAATTTAAGAAACAATGCGATATTATAGTACCTGGTGCTTTGTTGAATGGATGAGACACAGGATGAGCGACCACTACAGATATGGGTGATTGAATGGACTTAACAGAGATTATAGGGCTGTGACAAGTGCTGCCAGTAGTGGCAGTCAATTGCCTCACGCGCACTCGAAGATGACGAAATTAATTTAATTTAAACAATTATTTAAATTGTCGCGCGCTGTTTGAACGTGATCCAACAAATTGTATGTTATCAGATTATATACATGTTCTTAGTTTATGTAACAAGTCTTTCTCATCTGTGTATGATTTGAGGTTTTCACAGCAGTGAGTATGAAGATATCTGTCTTCTGGGTTGTTGCGCTGTGTAGTATGGTAGATATTGACCGACGTTTCAGAGACTTTAAACAACTTTGAAACGTCGGCTGGTATTTATTAGACTATACGACGCAATATCCCAGAAGACAGCCATTTCCATTCTTCGAAAAAAATTCGCGTACTTTCTAACACAATTACCAGTGTTCTTGTAAGCACCTGCAAATAGGCATATAAGTTCAGTATATTTTCAGTTTATAACTGAAATGAAAGTTGTAATATACAAACGGAGGCCCATTTTTCTACTCTGAACAACGAATGTCATAAACTGTGGCTTTTCAAAGCATTTATTCTTTAGTAGAATTCTGAGAAATAGTAATTAACATCGACTGACGTCAATTACTTTGTACCTTGATTTATTTAAAGGAAATATAAACATAAATAAGATGGAATTAAGTAATAAAGGTAAGAAGATCGGTTGGCGGGAAATGGAGAAATTATTGAAGTTATAAATATATGAAGAAAAACATGATGGTTGAAACAAATGAAGGTTCGATTCTTAGCGCGATTGGTGTAAATGTTCTGCAATAGCTATTCTTCAATTTGTGTACCCATTTCCGTAAAGTCACATACTTCTTGCCTTGAGTACTCTGTACGTAGGAGTCTCGTATTTTATAGTCAGAATTCCCAAATGTCTAATTCGCGAGAAGCAATTCCACTTACAATTAGTAGCATGAGAGGCAAGGTGTGACTTTCTTTGGTCACTAGCGAATGTCGTCATCACTTGGCGATAAGTGACGTGTTCATAAATATGTGTTACTTTCCATTGCGGAATGTTATGATCTAAGTGAGTAAGAATGTACGTATCACATAGCATTTGAGAAACGAGTGAACTTCACTTAGTTATGTTATTAGTGGTGTTGGCCAACCGTGGATATTCACTTCTCTCCTAAACTTTTTAACTCGCAATTGCATAACCGTATAAACGTACTGCCACTTTCCTCTGAAGTTTCATGTAACATAGAACATGGAAAGAAGGGCTAAATGGAATCAATGTCGGTTAGTGTCGGGGGATGAAGAATAATCCTCAAAGAGAGGATGCTAAAAACTAGAAATGGTTTGGCAATTACATGCAAGCTTTGTTACTCTTATCATGGTATTAATATCTGTGCTTCATAATCCTACATGTAAAAATTCGTTGAGGGCATTCATGTGATATTGATTCGTACGTTGTTGCTATAAAAATGTTCAGTATGTAAAATTGTTCTTTCGGACTTTGTCCATTATCAAAAACAAAACTTTATGAAACTACCACGTTTCGAAAGCTGATTCTGCTTCCGTCTTCAGGTATAAAAGGGGGAAAGGGACAGAAAGGCTCTCTCTGTTTGAGGCTATCTCAGGCTACAGTAAAACATGTGGAGTTGTTTTCACCGTCTTCCTATCATTTAACCCTCCTTACGACCAAATATTCTCCTAAGCGCCCTGCTCTCAAACACCCTAAGTCTCATAATTTGGAAGACCAGGTATAACACCTATACAAAATAATAACTAAAATAATAGTTTTGGGTAATTTAATCCTTGTGTTTTTAGATGGCGGATGGAGACGCAAAAGATTCTGACCTGCATGTTAGCAAGCATTTCCCTGATTTATTTTTTTGTCCAGCAGTCTGGTGACGAAACGTGAACATATATTTAGTTTTCTCTACGTTTGCTTCTACACAGATTTTCGTACGGGTTCTACGAGTATGTTTTCATTTATGATATGTATATTTTCACGGCACATTTTTATTGTGAGCATTTTAGGGATTCACCAGTCGGGATTGAATTTGCACTTGAAGTCTAAATATTTATGGTAACTGCTAGATTATCCAAGTACGAAGACTGTCAACTTCAGAAACATAAAGCATATTAAATATACCTCAGCTGATGAGGGTAGCAACTGGAAATATACCTCAGCTGATGAGGGTAGCATACCGGAATTTCGATGTACTTAAAAATTCTCTTAATAGAGAGGTTTAAAAATCAGTGTTTATGTCAGTGAACGTATTATTTAATGAAGGGATAAAACTATGTGAAGGTTTTTATAGTTATATTATTGAAAATTTAAACATTATTTATAATCATATAAAAATTATCAGCCTCGGCTAATAGCTGGATAAACTGCATGTGTATAATGTATCAATAGTAACCTAAATTAATTTTACTTTAATTTGCAACTAATGCACATAAGTCATTATTTTGAAGTCAGAAATAGTTTCAGAAGAATTAACATATAGGTATTCAAAAGTGTATTTTCAGTAGATATGTAGCTGTAAGTCTACAACACGCAAATATGGCAACATGGCTATTATTTTTGTTTAGGTTGGTAGCACAGATTTGTGAGACTTGTTTACTCTTGACAGCTTAAACGCGAAATGGTGTTGTGTCTAAATGAAAGAACGTATCTAGTGGAACATTAAAGTAAATTTTAGTATTTTATAAAAGAGTGCAAAAGGTCAGTTTGAGATATTATTGAGTCTTCAGATTCAAATTTTCGTCTCTTAAATAATGTGCGGGAACAAAATTAAAACAACCCTTTTCCGTGTCATGTTCCTGTATTGGTTGCGTACTGAGTTGCTGTGTCTAGTGAGCTCATTCAACAGAGAAAACTGGTGACTGGTGAGTCGATACTTCGTGGTTCTATTCTTTCTGGAAGACATGTTAGTGTAGAACGAAAGGCGAAATAAGGTAGGAACTGGATGTGGTCGTAGAACAAGGAATCTAAAAGCCAATATAAATTCATCTGACTGGAGTTTCGAAGCTTAACGTGCCGTGTAACTTGTGCCTTTGCTTTGAGATTACAATCCATGATACCGTGGCATTATAACATCCACAGTGTGGGTTGGATTCTAATTAGAACAGCATTGCACACACACAAGGTCTGACAGTTAAATAACCGGACTGATTCTGTAAAAAGAAAAGTAATCTATATTGTCCCTAAACTTGAGCGAGCGTGGTTACTTTCGTAGTTTTCGTCGTCATACTTCATACACGCCTTTCAAAGGCCCTGCCAAGCGCGGAAACTTTAGTGAAAATGAGTTTCTTAAAATCTTTTTAGTACTGTCGTAACATTTATTCGAAAATCTCCAAGTCTTATTCAAACGGGGACAAACCATGGGAGTGATGTCAGTGTCTAAATTGTTACGCCTATTTGCCTGACCAAGTTGTTGTTTTGAAAAACTACAGGACAATCTTCGACCAAACGACTGTGATAGAACAGCTGAATCGTGCGGTCTCACCCCCACCGTAAAGTATAAACCGAACAGTTCAACGGTGTTGCCACTTCCTTCGGGAAAGCATCAGTCCGGTTATTGAATTATCAAACATTTAGCAAGTACAGTTAAAATGTCTGTGACTTTAGAATCAGTGCATTTGTACTCCATAAATACGTAGTATTTTTGAAACGAAACCACATCAAGCCTGCGTGCACAGTGTACGTGTAGGTTGCAGTGTTACGACTGTAGAAAACGTGTAGTAGGTTCTTTGATTTCGTTTCATAATTTGTAGGGCATTAGACTGCACTTCGCAAACGTGACAGGTACGAGACGCTGAACAACACTGATGTTTCACTGACAACAGCGTTGACCGCAGGACACAGGTTTATCGCTTCACAGTACTGGAGGATATCTGTGATTAGGGAAGCATTTGTTACTTTTCTTGATGTGAAAGTGTTTTGTTCACTCATGTTCGACGTATTTATTTGTTACGTGACTGGCATTGCTACTGTTTACTGGAATACGTACATAAGCAACTCAAAATAAGTATAGGATGTCTTGGTGACGTGAAACAGCTTTCGTATGGAAAGTTGAAATGGTCTGTGATTGAATAAGCATCAGGCAGGTTTACAAATGCGGTTGTGGGGAGGATGGGAGATCTTAGAATGGTTGTTAGGTATGCAAACAGGGTTAAAATTAAAAGACAGGAGCATGACGATTGTTTGTTAAAAGTTAATTCCCAGTTTGAATGAAGACTAATTAAAACCCCAATTATTGCATGTGCGCCATTTGTTATGGCAAAGAATTCTGGATGTATTAACTTCACGAACGTCGCAGCCGAGTGTTTAGCGTTCTTGTTTCGTAATCTGGTGGTCCCGCGTTTGGATCTCGGTTTGGAGACAGGTTTTCCTAGATGAGGTTTTTCGGGATTTGCCTCAGTCCTTCAGGCAAATGCCGGCAGAGTATCTTGAATTAGGCCACAATGTTCTCCCCATTGACAACAGCCGGTATGTAGGCTGTTTAGGTTTTAAAGGATTCAGCCAAGCCGGATTTAGTGAAGACCTAATACCAAACATCTATGGATTTTAGTTTTGAAAATTAATGTTGACTCGAAACAGGCCAAAGGACATAAGACGAGAAATCGGAATAAGGAAAAGAGACAAACCACTACTGTACAATTGACTTGTTTCAGTGAATCGATTCATCGAACACTTATTTCTGCCATTTTATTATTTCCTTCGATAATAATGTCCTAATTTTATGGTCGAGTGGGTAGCGCACGTGTTTCTTATTTGTGATATCCCGGATTTAATACTCGGTCCTGAAACATTATATATTCTGACTGAGGTTTTTACTGGTTTTCCTCAGTTCTTCCAGGAAAATGTCGGGATAGGTACTTGCGGCCGTTTCCTTCCGCATCGTTTCCGGTTTATCATTCACTAATCATCCGATCATACGACGCCATTTGTGTGCAGTCGGATATGTTGACAGCGTCATTAAATGAAACATTGGTTGTAACAAATAAAAGAATACGCTGAAATTACTTACTTCGAGAGTCTCGTGTGCTGAGCATATACAGGCATTCCTCGGAGATATTTCTGGTTAGGTACCAGACCACAGCAATAAAGCGAGTCACACGAATTTTTTGGTTTCCCAGTGCATGTAAAAGTTATGTTTGCACTATAATGTAGTCTATTAAGTGTGCAATAGCATTATGTCTAAAAAAAAACATTGCGAGAATTACCAAAATGTGACACGGAGACACGAAGTGAGCACATGCTGTTGGAAAAATGGCGCCGATAGACCTTCAATATCTACGAAGCGCAATAAAACGAGGTATGCCTGTATAGAGTTGCAGCATCTTTAATTCTGAAGACGGAAGTAGTCAGATGGAAATATATTTTCATTCTTCAGGTCAACAAAACACCAGACTTAGATAAAGTTTACAAATATATACCAAGTGATACTCGTGGATTTTTGGTCTGTTTACTAGTGAGGCCGATAAGGCGACTGGACGTGCTGTGGGAAATTACTTTCGTTATCAGTGATGGCTCGTTGAGAGGATTTTGTTCCACTGTCAATATGAGGAAGTGTGGCGAGTAGTTATAGTAAACAGAGGAATGTCAACTTGAACCGAGGGCTGTAAAATAAGTTCAGGGACCGATAATGGAAATAAAATGTTGCACCCACGGAAACAAATATTCTCATCATTATATCATCAGGAACTCCAAGCGTCGAGCTTAGTTGACTCGTTACATTTCCAGAATTGGTCACATCACCTCTGCTTCTGTGAACCAGCTGTCATCTTAGATTATGATGACTGAAACTCTTGGTTCACTGACATTTCTAACAAACGATCCCTTCAGTTGTGTTCGTTAATATTCTACTGTTTGACCTAAGATAAAGGAAGGAAAGGGAGATGTGAGAAATTGCATAAAACTTCATAACTTGTAGGATTCGGGGTTTTCACGGCGGTGAGTCGGAAGACGGCTGTCTTCTGGGTTGTTGCGCCCTGTAGTCTGGTAGGATATACCGACGTTTCAGAGGTCCGTGTTGCCTCCATCATCAGATCACCTATCCAGAAGACAGCCATCTTCAACGTCATAAATTTTTTCAACAAGTATATTAAGTCAAGGAATATGTTATTGATGCTCATTTTGAAAGCAGAAATGTTTGTGAAATTTTAATTGGAAACCCTGAAAGCGAAGGACTTTGGAGAAGTAGGTGTAACTGGGACGATGATGTTAAGATGGCTCGTCGGAAAAAGTACGTGAGAGTGGACAAAAGTCTTCTAGGGACGCTGTGGATTCGGTAATGAACCTTAGGGTTTCACATTCGACGGGGAAGTTCTTGACTAACTGAATGATTATTAGCTTTTGAAGGATGACTTATTTTTGTCTCAATAAAATCAACTTATAATCATGTTATGTTCCTGACTTTCTTGCTGTATAATACATAGGGTCATTCGACTCTTAATACATATGAACTTAGAAATTGCACAACTATGGCTTTAGGAGAATTAAGATGTAAATTATACAAAAGGAATTATTTTATTTTAAATATTAATAAATAATTCTTGAAAATATTTAATGTTCGTGTTTGGAAAGTCAGTACTATATAATACTGTTTGGCTCGGACGACTGAACGGATAGATATTTTGATTTTTCTACATGATGATTATTAAAACAAATATAATTCCAGTGCTCTACTAGAAAACTGATTGGTGTACCTCTTCCAGGGCCTTTAATTATAGTTCGAGACCATCGGCTAATCGAACACTATCGAGTTATCAGATTTCCAATTTTCAATTTGTTATACTTCACGAACTGGGGTGATGAGCGCGCCAATTTATTGAGGTACACTCATATTGCATAAACGTTCCGTTATTCAGAAAAAATAGTTTTTAATTTGTCATCTACGCTGTGATTTGTCCTCGTGATCTTTCTCAATTTCTGTTACGTCATTACTCAAGAGGTGTAACTGACTACAAACGAC
This sequence comes from Zootermopsis nevadensis, assembly GCF_000696155.1. The sequence goes on along the minus strand of NW_019060358.1, from coordinate 125,006 downwards.
CAACTGCGTCATTTCAACGAAGGCGAAATTCATTCTGTTACGTTTTCCTCGAAAGCAGTGATTGAAAGTATGGAATCGTAACTTCTTTCAGTTTCTCATTTGGTTCGTAAAGTTACGCAAAAAAGAAAGTGATTCATGATGAAGTGACGGGGGAATTATTTTGTTTTAAAGGAGATAAACTACACAGAACGTAAAATATTTACACAGTAAAGAATTTCTAAGGTATCATTTTACTTTGTTATAGTAGATACGATGCAAGTATAGGCTGAGCTTGTAGTACGCATGGGATAGCTTGAGAATCATGCTACAGCGTTTATAAAAGAGCTTTGCAGAATGGGCCAACTTAAAAAACTAGCTACTGGGTGTACGACACTGAAAATACGCATACGCAGAGTCCATTAGCCCTACTTCACACTCAAAGCTTTTTTTCAGTTCGGTGTATATTCGGAAAATACCCTAATTGTTATCCTCGACTCCCGGCTGTCCTGATCGATGTGTTAACGTGATTTTTCTCTGCCTTTCCATGCCTGGATAACTCTATCAAATAACCTTCTTCTGTCAAAATAATTTCTTCTCACCATTGGTGATAATTTCCCATTTTATTCTGCGTTGTATAAACACCGCAGTTGAAGTAGTATCGTTACGTAATCTAAGACCGAGACAATGAAGCACGTTTCAAAGTGTAATAAGTCTTTTCATAGTAGCACACTGTGTTTTTTAAAATCACGTATGGGAAGTGATAATCTGCTAAACTCCATTGGAAAGACGACAGGAGGGTCTTTTTCAACACGCGCAGGTCATTGGTTTGTCACGATTTGAGGGAATGCCATATAATTTAATCTGAAAACTCTCTTAACACCTGTGAGTAGAGAATGAAGGAAAAATACATTTCTAGATTGAATCTAAAAGCCAAATGTCACCTTGCAATTAAGTAATTGTATCTACCTTTGCTGACATATTTCTGTTTGCTTCTATACCGACATCGTCTTAAAGTTTTTCAATACGCCACCCAGGAACAAGTTCTCACCATTTTTTCCTTCACCTTTTATTTTCACTCAATTACATTTCTTTCCAGCTATCTTCTTCGTTTGCTTGTACGTATAGTCCATGTCCCAGAGGACTTCGGAACAACTTTTTTTCAAAGAGAAGGAAAAAAGTTGTATTGTTTACCCCCAGAGAACGAGACATTTTCTGAAGAAATGGTGGGAGAGAAGGAAGGAAGGAAAGAATAAAAGGGAAAAGTTAAGACATTCGTAATTATAATAAAGTAGGATGCAATATTTTTTGTGTTTTTGTCTTTACATTATTACTGACTGGTCAGCATTATCAGATCGCAAGTTACATAATACTCTGAAACAAGGTTTTACTTATATTTATTCTTTTTATATCTGCCTGTGACCCTTCTACACTCGTTCTGTATTGTTTTCCTGAAGCTGTAACGTATTCTATTCATGTGCTTGCCTGTGAACAGACCCAGTTAATTTTCATGTGTGGTAGCAACTTTTAGTTTTACGTAAATTCAAGGAAGAATAGCAAAGCAGACTTACTAAATATTAAGTGTACAACACATTACGTTCATTTTCTGGTTGTTACAACTCATTCAACAGAAGACAGCAATCTTCAATTTCTGATGTTAATCGCTCGCGTAGTTGCACGTACGTTTATGAAATATCTGTATTCATGCACAAGAACTGATTACAAGAGACGAAGTAATGTCAGGGTTTACATTGTGAAAGATTAGAAATGTGTGTATCTGTAGTGTATCATTCGGAATACCGGATGTTCAATACTAAGGTTTGGTCATACATTTATAGTGACGCTAAAAGATCCGCAGTTTCATGTTAACTTCATTTTACTTCTGAGAGATTAGTAAGTTGCCTTACAAACCACGAAGCGCCTCCTTGTGCCACATTCTCCATCCTCCACTTCATCCTTATATCCAAAAATTCTGGGCTCAGAAGTAGCTTGTCTTACTGCTATAGTCTGGACACGCGCAGGTCATTGGTTTGTCACGATTTGAGGGAATGCCATATAATTTAATCTGAAAACTCTCTTAACACCTGTGAGTAGAGAATGAAGGAAAAATACATTTCTAGATTGAATCTAAAAGCCAAATGTCACCTTGCAATTAAGTAATTGTATCTACCTTTGCTGACATATTTCTGTTTGCTTCTATACCGACATCGTCTTAAAGTTTTTCAATACGCCACCCAGGAACAAGTTCTCACCATTTTTTCCTTCACCTTTTATTTTCACTCAATTACATTTCTTTCCAGCTATCTTCTTCGTTTGCTTGTACGTATAGTCCATGTCCCAGAGGACTTCGGAACAACTTTTTTTCAAAGAGAAGGAAAAAAGTTGTATTGTTTACCCCCAGAGAACGAGACATTTTCTGAAGAAATGGTGGGAGAGAAGGAAGGAAGGAAAGAATAAAAGGGAAAAGTTAAGACATTCGTAATTATAATAAAGTAGGATGCAATATTTTTTGTGTTTTTGTCTTTACATTATTACTGACTGGTCAGCATTATCAGATCGCAAGTTACATAATACTCTGAAACAAGGTTTTACTTATATTTATTCTTTTTATATCTGCCTGTGACCCTTCTACACTCGTTCTGTATTGTTTTCCTGAAGCTGTAACGTATTCTATTCATGTGCTTGCCTGTGAACAGACCCAGTTAATTTTCATGTGTGGTAGCAACTTTTAGTTTTACGTAAATTCAAGGAAGAATAGCAAAGCAGACTTACTAAATATTAAGTGTACAACACATTACGTTCATTTTCTGGTTGTTACAACTCATTCAACAGAAGACAGCAATCTTCAATTTCTGATGTTAATCGCTCGCGTAGTTGCACGTACGTTTATGAAATATCTGTATTCATGCACAAGAACTGATTACAAGAGACGAAGTAATGTCAGGGTTTACATTGTGAAAGATTAGAAATGTGTGTATCTGTAGTGTATCATTCGGAATACCGGACGCTCAATACTAAGTTCTGTAGTGTATCATTCGGAATACCGGATGTTCAATACTAAGGTTTGGTCATACATTTATAGTGACGCTAAAAGATCCGCAGTTTCATGTTAACTTCATTTTACTTCTGAGAGATTAGTAAGTTGCCTTACAAACCACGAAGCGCCTCCTTGTGCCACATTCTCCATCCTCCACTTCATCCTTATATCCAAAAATTCTGGGCTCAGAAGTAGCTTGTCTTACTGCTATAGTCTGGAAGGGCAATGCACTCGAAATGTGACGCATAAAGAAACAATGATACAAATCACACAAGTTTAAATGGATCTGAAGACAGAAGAACGACCCACAGATTAGATTTGCTGTAAAGTGGTACATAAAACACAGTACTTTTCCTTTTTTGCTTACTTTGTCCGAAAGCGAATGAAACACTTTAACATAGTTTTGTAGTTAACATATCCCTAGTTGTTCATTGTTTTGCTTCCAAACATTAGATAAGAAAAAATTCGGGGACCATTTGCTGTAAAGAAAAAAAAACTTGTTTCCATTTGCATCATTTCTTAAAGTCTCAGAGAGGTGTTATGTAAATAATGACGCTGCTGCCTCACCGCCTGCGGTCAACTTGGGAACTACGTTTTTGTTAACTTTGCCAGCACAACGTTGTTGTTGTTGTTGTTGTTGTTGTTGTTGTTGGTGTTATTATTATTAGTTGGAATGATCCATTTGTGTATGCGGAATTAAATTTTCATATGATCGCAGAACTTATCTACAATTTAAGCTCAACTCACTGGACAACTATTGTTTCCATAATAAATGTATGTTTTGTTGCGCGTACTGTGAATTGTTTTTATTCTGTAAGTAAAATATTTGTGGTTGGCCTATCTATGTACTGATATTATGACTTCAATTCATTTATTTAAATGCTTGTCAACAGCCAAAAAGGCCAATAACAGCCAAGTACTAAACCAGAGTACAGGATAAAATATAATAAATAATTAAATTCATTTCAATAATAATAATAATAATAAACATTAAAAATACAAACACAAACAAACGAAACTAAATATATAAATGTACCATATTAATAGTAATAGTAATTCAGTTCATTTATTGCATAATAATTCACAAGAAATGAGCTAAATAATATGCCTAAGTAATATAATAATTAAATTAAATCATTTAAATTATAAAACAATACATAAGTAACATACAAGATAAAATATTAACACTAAATAAAACTTACAAAATGAAAAACCCAAAATATGGACAAAAGGGAAATATTTAAATACAATAATTTCCTCAGTTCAACTGTTCATTGCAAGTGAATGGGCCAGATAAAATGCCTAAGCAAAATATACTCCTTGTTAATATTAATAATTAATAATAATTTGGTTCAGTCCAACTAATTTTTTTATTATTAGTGTGCTGCGTTCATGTTAACCGTGTTTGCCCGGCTAAGACTTTAAAAAAAAAAGTAATTTGTCTTGGTTTCGTCCTGCGTTGGTACTTCATGCACTGGAGTACAGCAGAACTGATCAGATAAAATGCATCATCGTCAAGACAGCTGAAGCCAGCGAGGCGTTTTTACCTTTGTTACGCTCGCCGCGTGTGCATGAGCCATTAAAACTTTCTTTCCTGAAATTTGTCGCCGTATCAGGGTCCTAATGGAACTCGTGTGTTAAAACCTTAGATTGTCAAACCTAATTTTCTCTCATGCCCGTACAGTTAAATGTTGCTTGTTCATATTGTATTCGATAAAGCCGGCTTCAATCCACTTCGTATGGATTGTGAACATTCATTTATTTTCTCGGCAGGTAATCACAACTGAAATCCTGCTACAGGTTTTTGTGTCTTTTCTGTCTTGAAGCTTGGTTTGCTATGCATTTAACTACTTAGTAGCCACTGTTCTTATTCTGCGTAGAATCTTCAGTACTGGTGCTCCAGAGAAATATATGGCTAGAACTCCTTTATGCTTTCATATTTCATGCCCCAAACCATTCTTTAAATTCCGATGGCATTTGGTAGTACATGTCTGGTTTTGTCTTTGAGAGCCCTTCTTGAGAACCTATTAATCACTCAGCTAGTCAAGAAATTCTCCGTCTGTTTGACACCCATACGAAACTTGTAGATAACAATTTGAAAGGCCCGTTCTATTTGTGCTGTACTTCAACCTCTACAGGAAGCCCAAATATAATTTTATAAAATTCTGTTTGTGGCATATCACGTAAATTTTCACTAATATCGGTAACTCAAATTTGTCACAAATTTTTGTTATTCTTTATTTTGTTTTCAGTATAATTAATAGCTTTGAATAGCTGTCAGAAATAGGATACACAGAGATGAATACGTTATGAAGAACAATGCAGAGTTTAAAAGTAAACTTAACTTTAAATCTGTATAGCTTACTTACTTAAAAATGGAGTAGCCTGCTCCTTTACACTCCTCCTCTCGTTTGTGTGTGTGTGTGTGTGTATTTTTCGGACCCTCTAATAGATTGCATATGCCACTGTCTGCAAGTTTAGAGGCTAAACTTTTCATGAGCTCCAACACAGGCCGTCGATCGATTGCAGTTGAATTGAAATGCAAATGAACACTCGGAGAGTCATCTTTTTATCGTGAGACCGCGGTTCGCGGACCCACCGCTTTGTCAGTTCATGTATCAGAACTCGTTTGATGATAAATGAAAGATCCTGTTCAGCTGAGATAGTTTATAGGATAAATTCGGCGATGTATAAAGAAGGAACTGTTTTAATTAATTATTGCGTATCTTGTACTAACTAGTATAAAAGGCCCGTTGAAATTCCGATGGGAATATTTTTTATTGTTTTCATTCCTTGTCATTTGTACTTTATATTGTCTTATTTTTAAGTACTTATAAAATCTGTATAATAGTAACTACTATTGTGATGATTTTGTCGCTTGGCAGTGAACTAAGTTAGGAGATAAGCAGGGTGTATAACTTCCAGTCATGTAATCCGTGTTCCTCACCTCCAGAACTGCTAGTCGAATTTCAGTAGAATTTAATCTCATTCATTTTACATTGTTGTAGGCGACCTTGTTAATTCGCGAGGCCTTTTGGTTGAATTCGATTGTTTACTGAGCGTGTTAGCTCTGCGGTAGATCGTGTCACTTAGTCGCATGAAAAGTCGTGCGTATATAATCCAAGTGAAACTTTCTCTTCAGAGATATTCCAGAATTTCTACATTCAATAGATGAAGCCCTAACAATTGTACTTTTCGCCGTTCGTAACATTTCCCATCCGTCATTCTATGTTTCACAGTGTCGTAAGCTAATGTGACGTCGTTGAATAACGTATGAACGAATAAATATTTAGGTTTAAAGTTTTGAACACTTTCCCTTCGCTATAAAAGAACAAAAAGTTTAGCATTTTACTTTGCAAAATGAAGTACAGTGTTTTAAAAATTCATATTTATGCCCGAAAGTTTGTCAGAGGCGAATCAGATTGAAAATTAAGTCAAGCCGGAAACATTGATTATATGTCCAATGTCCCTTAACGATAGTGAAACATTTGATACGTATATTTATGTTATGCTCATGTCATACGCCTACTCGGCAGTTGCGTTGAGTACAAACGTGTGTACGTTTCAAAATTTTATGTCGGATTGGATGATCTTTTTAATTCTTTACGGAACGTAAATTAGCACAATCTGTAACGTACTTAGTGCAGATGATAACGTAAATAAACTATATTATTTCTAACGTTGGAAGCACTGAATGCATAAATTCACGTTGCCTAATTTTACTAGGCGGCTGTGTTAAGTTTGTGGTGAAGAAAGTTCCCTCTAAATCACTTTGAATTGAAGATAGCTGTCTTCTGGGTCGTTGCGCCCGTGTGGTGTGGTAGACGTTTACCGACGTGTCAGAGGTCCTTGCTGCCTTTATCATCAGGTCACAACAACCCAGAAGACAGCCATCTTCAGACTTACCGCCGTGAAAAACTCAAATCTTACACTTTGAACTGTACTGAAAGCCCTTTTCTGTGGAGTTTCCTAAATATTATTTTCCATCGATATGGAATATAAATTAATGACAGCGTCATAATAAACCTCTCTATTGAAATAAATACACCCAAGTGAGAAAATAAAAAAGAAATTAACACTAAGTTAACTCAGTGAATAAATATTCCGTATTACTTACTTAAAATAAAACGCCACGGTCTCCCGTGTGGTATTTCAGTGCTGTAAAGTAATTGCAGGTAAATTAGTGTGCTTAGAACAGGCGTTTATACGTCGACGAACAGAAAACTTTGCAGCGAGTCCAGCTAATAATTAAATGTGAAATCACTGTCGACAAAACGCCACACGTTGATATAATTATTAATAAGAAAGGTGACCTTATCACACGAATTTACCAAAAACATATTTAACTAGGAAAACAACAGCTAAAACATATTTAAATTTATATATGGACTTATAATTACCTACTAACAAATTTTAATTTTCTTAAATTTATGTTTATCCTACGGTAAAAATAAAAGGGAACGATGTCTATATTTTTGTCATTGTTTTTAAAATGATTATCTGCGAACATCTGGATGTGTGTTATCTAGGTCTAATCTGTTTGGAAGTTGAAGTTATGGGAAGTATGAAGTATCATATATAATTCCAGTTGGTAAAGGTGATGTCAGATTTACCCTGTCATCGATTTTATTTTCTGAAATCAGAAAGATTAAGATATTGTTGGTTGTCTTCTGGAATTTTGTGCCGTGTAGACTGGTAGAAGTTTACCGACGTTTCAGAGGTCCTTGCTGCCTCCATCTTTTGGGCGATGGATGTCCCTGATGACGCTCTCTATTTTAAAGTGACTCATCAATGACGTCGGCGGCCTTTGGATGGAAGTCACTGGACTAAATTAATTACGTCTTATAAATTATCGGTTAGTCTTTCTGCCCCGTGCCTTCAAACATTATCATTAGCCATATAGAAGATACGGTGATGAATGAATGGTACCTATATGAATAGGGATTAATAATATGGGGGGTTAGTTTAAAGGGGGGTTTAGAATGAAAGGGATTTGGATATTTAGCTTCGGTTGAAACGTTGGAGTGGATGCACGAGTGGAAAATTGTGGAAACAGAAGGGTTGATGGAGATATGGATTCACATGTCGGTTACATTTAGGGGCGGTGGATAAGGGTTAGTTGTCTGTGCTACCCTTCTGGGTGTGACATTCCCAAGTACGTCCATGTTTCTGTGTGTGTTTCGCTCGCACGCGAAGGGCTCGCTGAGGATCAAAACAAATGTGGCCATTGAAGCTAACTTCACGCTTTCCTAGGCGTTTTCAAATATAATATAGCATCGATTAAATACGTTTGATTAATTCCGTGAAATAGGATTTTCAGTTCAGAGATGTCAGTGGGTGTATTAATTAATGAATACGTGTGAGTGCATGGAAGAATGATTTTGCGATACAAATTTTTGGAACTTGTATTACTTTTATGTCTAATAAATACAAATTTAAGGTCAGTACTGACATTCAGGCTGTATTTTTCAAGTACTACTAAACAGAAAATAGAAAGAAACAGAGAAACAAACAAAATATGAGGTGTTCAAACTAACAGAAGTCATTGTTTGAGTAATCGTATAGACTATGAAAGATGGCATAAATATTTGAGGTATGAAGATGGCTGTCTTCTGAGACGTTGCGAAGTGTAATCTGGTATATATTAACAGAAATTTCAGAGATGTTTACTACCTCCATCATCAGGGCGATTCCATGAGAAACCGGAATCTTAAAGGTAGTTTATAAATGTGTTAATAATATAAATCCTGCGGTAAATGATGAGACTCTGAGCCTATGGTAGTTGTTTCTTATCATAGTATAAGGCCTGTATACCTTAGGGCGTTAAACTTTTGTACATTTCATGTATATTTTACAGACGTTAATAACATGCTATCAGAGACATTGTAACCTGTCTAAGCACCGGATCTGACTAAATAATTCGTAAGTATACAGCTTCTGCCTCAAAGAGAACAGCGCTTATTTGTTGCAAAGAATAGTTGATCACTTCTGTTCGGGAAACAATCTCTGTTAATTTGGGAATCGTAGAAAATCTGTACATTCAGTCTGTGAATAAAACGCAACGTTATTGAGCTTTAATGTTGGTGGCGGACAAAATTGTGACTGTGCTTTAAGCGCTCTAGAAAGATTCGTATTACCCAGCCTATACAAGTTACAGCATTTTCTGCAAACTGGAAAAATCTATTCACTTTAGGCTTACCTGTGCTGCACCATACGCTGAAAATAAGGCATCGAGGGGAGAAATTTTGTGTTATCGATTGTTGTTATCGTGTTCGCTTTCACTGTTTTAGCTATGTGAGATTTGTGGTTCCATTAATGTACTTGTCTTTCCGCCATGTAGTCTGCTAGAAGTTCACCGACGTTTCAGAAGTACTTGTTTTCCTGATGATAGAGGAAGGAAGCGGCTTTAAGACGTCGATAGCAACTAGGACCACGCCACACGGTGCAGCAACCCAGAATACAAGTCATCTTTCTTAACAGTATTATTAATAATTCCGGAATTCTTTCGGTTACTTTATATAATCTGACGTGACATCATTCTTTTTCATTATATCCTACGTTAGTTAAAAATATTAACAAGACAAGAAACGAATTTTCGTAGTCGAATGGGTACATTCCGGCTTCGTATGCTGGAGTTCGAAGGTTTAGATCTCGGCCAGGAGACCAGCTGTTATTTTCTTTAGTCCTATCATTCCAAATTCATTATTCACTAATAATCATCCAACTATTTAATACTGCATTCAACTATCAACAGTGTTGTTAAATAAACCAAGAATATAAGTGACGAGAATAAATAAGCAAGGTAATATACGTGGTACTGAAAATCTGTGCTGTAGAAGAGTTCGTTTAATGATTTACGAAAACAAAATTGGCTGACCATCGAAGTATATAATTTAATTTAGATGTGATGTCAGTTTGAGGAAGAATCTCATTATCCTACTACAGTGTTATATGACGAGTTTAATTGTATAGAGACGTTTGCAAACTGTCTAAATGGACACACACACAGACAGCAATAAAAACCCTTGTGATCCAAATTTGCAAAGCATTGACTCGTTTAATTGTGCTGCATTGTGTTTGGGCTCAGGAAATGAAGCGACTGTGTTAGTGAGATATGCCTTTGAAGTAACAGCCTGCCAGCTCTGAGCACTTAAACTAAACAACTCCAATAATTTACTCAGTGGAAAACACACTTCCAACCGTATTAAAACTTCAATCCCGATTAGTTTGGTCGCAGTTAGAGTACGTCCCACACAACACTTTTACAACATTGGTTAGTTCATACCAATTTTGGGCATGTACTATTTAAGGGAGTGCCTTTATTTAAACCTCTCTAATTGCTGTGCCAAAAACATAAACCATTCATACGCAGAAATAACCACGAGTTTTAGAATGCAAGTGTTTGTAGAAACACTGAAGTGTCGGAGTAATTCATTAGTCAGAGTATGAATAAGTAAAGTTTTGTTGAACACGACTATCTTCCGTTCTGTTGCGCCGTGTGGTCTGGTAGAGGTTTACCGACGTTTCAGAGACGCAATGCTTTGCATTCCTTTCATGTAGAGGATTTCCTGGGAATGAAGCCAGAAATACTGTGCTGCATCTCTTTTCACTTGTTACTTTCCTGATTGACAGATTAACGGCCAGGTTCTGTAAAATAACGTGAATTTGCAGATGGATGGAGTGCCAATCTAAAGTAAATGTGGCTCGCTTTTCCGGTAATTCGGGTATACATGGAATCAAGATGTTTTCGAATAAGATGAAATATTAATCTCCTATTATCATCAGCAGCAACCTTCATTTCTGAGACTCGATGTAGTCCTGCCATCTCTTCATGACGAAGGATGAAGTCAGTGACTGAAGTGATACATATCGATAACAAATTTCTGTCTGGAACGGAAGTGATTATAGGATAAGAAAGAATTTTCCATACGTAATGAGACAATTGGTATGGTCTTGAAAATACATCAAACCTTTTTTTTCCGTTTAGTCAAACGTTTCGGTAGAACACGTTGAATTGCGTGTGGCCATAATTAATAATTGATACACAAAACAATTTTAAAACAGAAGCTAAAAGAATATTTAGTGAACTGTATATTCAAAAATATGAGCTCTTATACGTCAAGTCGGTTGCATAAAGAACATAACTAAAATTACGTTTCTTTATTTTTTCTCAT
>NW_019060358.1:80379-113797 GCF_000696155.1 Zootermopsis nevadensis | reverse complement strand
TGTTTTATTTAACACAGACAACAGTGAAAGTTTCTGGCAGAAAACTTTAAGCAAATCAGCTGTTTGTACTGCAAAGTCCCTTGTTTCGTCCTTTAATGCATTGCTACACTAGTTCGGCCCTCTTCGTGAAATTTGTATGTGGGATCTTAGGCCTCTATCACAGCCGTTAAAGCTAACGTGTCTGTGGACAGTAATATAGTAATTTTCCTCAGTTGCTCTAGGGGAGTGCTGTAATATTACTAGAAGTAGGTTATTTTTCATAAACTCTGTCATCCTCCTACGATCATATCTCATATCATAATGGGATTCGAAACGTAATAATATAACACCTTAAGAACCCCTAAGAGTTAGATCAACAACTTGGTATGTAAGTTTAACTTGATCAAGTAGTGTAGTCAGTCAGGGAATTTCAATTTTTTTTTCAGTCGACTTCGATATTAAGATTCAGTGTTCAATTATTTCCAAGCATCGTAACAGGACAATTGATAAAACTTGACATACCAATAAGGAATTACATATGTCGTGTTTGAGTTATTTATCTAAGTCATGAGTCGGCAACCTTCTTGTAATTTTTATGTGGCCCGTGACATGATTTGGGATGTATCTACCCATGGTTATTATTTGAGCATAAGAGCAAATAATCGCTAAAATATTAATGAAATAACAAGCCTGTAACAATAAACCGTGTTATTACACAAAGGTGCATTGTTACGTTGTCCAAATCACACGAAAACTGTCAAAAAACAGTTAGAAAATTGCTGTTTTATTAATTATTGAAGTTTTATAAAATTAACAATGACTTGATACCAAAACTGTTTGAAAGCCAATAAACAACTTATGAATAGGAAACCCAGTTTTGTGGAGAAATGCATATTTTATCCGTTTTCAGGCAAATACCAGTTATACTTGTAAAGTAAAGGAAATACAATGACATTGATTTTATTCTGTGAGCCTCGGCAGAGATGTGAATAGCCAATGCGAGCTGCGGTGTTGAAAAGGTTACCACCCGTGTTCGAAACAATATACAGAATTTTGGGTCTAGTGTTTATTACGTCTTTATTGATATGGTCAGAATCGTTAATTTTTTATATGCAGTTATTTTATTTGTGTATAATAAGCTCATGTAGAGTCAGTCACAGGTAGACTATTCCCAGACATGTCATTGTACATTTCTTTCTTAAATTACCGCCACTGGCTTTGATCCTTTGACCTATTTAATAAAAATCAGAAATGTTTAATTATTTTTTTCAATTCTGTTTAGTTGTTGGTTGTAGCTTTGTTACATAATATATGTTATATTATCATATGTATTTTCGTTAACTTTTGGTCAGGAACTTTTTCATAGCTGCTGGTCTGACTGTAAAGTACTTAGTCTTTTGAACAGGTATTCACCTACTGGAAAAACGAAAGCTAAGTGTGTGCTCGTCTTATGTTTTGCATTGAATCATTCAGTAATCTCCTTACGGCTCATTCCAGGAACAATACCTCCCCCCAGGGGGCACCAGTTCTATCCATTAATAGTAATTCTGCCGGTTCTTCGTTCAGTTGGAGCTAACAGATCTTCTACCGGCGCCCCCAGCGCAAGAACGGTCAAACATGGACACCTAATCGAAATTACTGTGACAGTCCACCATTAAGGACCGAGCTAGTCAAACGACCGGTAAAATGTATGACCCCTTTCTCAAGGTCCCAAATTCGAATTTCTTGTTCTCGGGGTTCCTTTAGTAGGTCCATCAAAATGTCTATAGATTACGTATAAGTAATTTAGAACAGCTTCTTACTTTATCTTCAAGTCGCGATCATAAAATAGGCCTAATGCCTGTTTCGGTACTACGTGGTTTCAACACATGATACAGCACTGTAAAATAGCTGAAGAACCAACTAATAGCTATATCCAAACCTGTGTTTGGGCGGAAATGCTTCTGTCTTGCACTCGGAATGTAATTGGTTCGAATTCCGGTCAGCTCATTGACATTGTCTAAACCATTACCTTGACTTTGCACCTCCGGGCGGATTCACGAACAATAAACTGGCCTTTTAATGGGTTACGGCGGCTTCTTTAATTTCTTTCAGTATTCATCATTCATAAACATAGCATATCTCATTCAGTGCTGTGCATAGTGGACGCAAGAATATGCAAGTATGAGCTACGTCACAGTAAGTCGGAAAAGGGAGATGTAAAGGCGGACAAGACGCCTTATGCGATGTCGCTTCACCCCTGGCTGGTCATCAGCATTTATATTTGAGACGGTCAACAAAGCTCGGAGATATTTTGCGACAAGTTTTACCTTGGCACTGTATAACTGCCCTAACCATCGTCTGCCTCATATCACACCAGGAAATTATTCTCGTGTTAACCATTCAGTGGCAGTTGAAGGGTGCTTAGGAAAATGCTTGTACCTAAAGGGGATGAAATGGCAAAAATCTGGAGAAACCGCATAATTTTGAGTCTGTGTTAAATATTATTAGGTTGATCCACCCAGGTAGATGAGATTGGTGAGGCACGTAGCGCGCGTGGGATATTTGAGAAATGCCTACAAAAGATCTGCTATAAGGCTTGAAGCGACTGTTCAGAAAACTATTCGTAGATGCGAATATAATATTAAAATGGATCTTAGAGAAATAGTGGGGGAGAGTGAGAACTGAATTCACCTTGTTCAATGGTGGGTAGTTAACCCTCGGGTCCAGTCTATGTTCTTATCTCGGTTTTAGCTACCAAGTTTTACGTCTGTACAAAACAATTAGAGTGACAGCTTTGTATATTTTTAAACATTACGTTTTTATAGGACGCGAAAAATAAAAGCTTCTGATGCCGAACTTATTTTTCTCTTAATTTCTTATTGGCGTTTCCAAATACTTGTTCATTACTACATTATCAGCTACTCAGACAAAACACTGAAACAGTCATTAGCTCACTGACATGACGTCTCGTTCATTTGTTACCAGTCCTCAGATTAATGGTAGACAGTCGCAAAGGCAGACCCCCACATAGATTCGTGAACCAGGCAGCCAACATATTTCGACTGATATTGGCAAGTTTTATGCTTCAATTACAGCCGCATTACTCGATTCTGATAAAGTGGAGACGTTGATGCTTCCACTATGACATCTCGTACTTCTAATACATATTTAAACTCGTGTTCCAACACTGCTTGAACAGCTCTGTACGTATTATTGTCATATCGTTCCATTTTCTCTCGTTAAATCACTTTTGATGTGGCTCGCCGTCTCTGGCTTAGACTACCTCTCTTGACCAGATTACCATATTCATGACTCCCGTTACTCAGTGCAGTCCCAAGTGCCCGCTGCAGAAACTCATATTGCGGCATGTACTGGTTGCTGAACATCAGAACAATAAAAAGTTGTTATAAATTGTGCTATGTTTATGAAACTCGATTAAAAAACGCAGAAACTTGGACTACAAAATTTTAGGAGCGCTGTATTTTGTGTTTTGTTTCTTTGCGGCTAACGGACACGATTGTTATATAAAGTATATAAGATTTTAACAAACGACTTTCTTGTCTCATTCAGAAATTGAAACTGAAATTTATACTCTGTGGTTGCATACCGGCATGCTTAATTAGTTTAAAGTAACTACGAAGTAAGTATAATTGAATCCAATACGCTATCAGTATGCGATATATGGATGTCTTATATTTAGTGAGCTCTGAATTATAATTCCAAACCGAAGCCGTTGTCACTTATCGAATGATGACATTTATTTCCATTCTCCATAGTGCAGGCACTGTTTCAATTTCCGGAGTTTTGTTCCGGCAAGTCATCGCTTCATATCTGTTCCAACTTTTAATGCATCTGCAGTCACTTTTCAGAGATAAAATAATGCGAAGAAGTCGTGAATGTATGTAATTTCCTTTGTGTGATTTGAAGTTTGCATCTTTCATTATTCATTTGCAATTACATTCTGTCCCGGGGGGTATCCATCTTAACGGGGCCATTTAACGTCACTCGTGTAAAACATTCTGATATTTCCATATTCTTTATCTAATTTTAATAACGACACTATATCAGTTGCATGTGTTATTATTTATTTAGTGTTCTGTCTGACGACAGGTCCATATGAACAGAATCCTTCCATCCTTTTCTCGGACTGGGACCTGTTCATATACGTTCTTGGCAGATGATCCAGAAGTGGTTTGCCATTGCCTTCTTCTGTGTGTGAATGGAGTAATCGTTGGGATGCCACGGAGAAACCGGGGAAGCCCCCGGAGGAAAACTCCGTGTTGCCTAGACCACGGCTTTGCCCAACACAAGTTATAAATTCGGGCACCGCCGGAAATCGAACCCGAGACCCCAGGATTACAAGGCCAGCGTTCTAACCGCTAGACCACCATATAAATGAATTATGGTACTGTGGAATGTAAATTTATGTTTCCAAAATCTTATGCCAGCCATTTGCTTAGACGTCGTTGCCAGAATATAATGATTGCATGATCTAGATAGGAACCAGGTGCTTCAGAATGCGAAGAAAGCACTTCGCCACTGAGCATCTTGTTTGGTGAGATTTGTGGTGTTCACGGTAACGAGCAAGAATATCGGTGTTTCTAGGGATGTCACGCGTTTTAGTCTGGTGGACATTGACAGACGTTTCAGAGGAGCTTACTGCATCCGTCATTAGGATATAACATCCCAGAAGACAGTCATATTCACTGTGTTGTTAGTTTGTTATCCACGTGCAAATATTTATAAAAATATTATTAGCATAGACGCCGTGAAGACTTGCAAAGAAAGGTACACTAATTTTGTTTGAGTTTATTGCATTCATTTTTTATTTATGGTAAAAATTTTAAACTTTAATTATTTTTTGGAGTATTTAAAAGTTAATATAGAATTAAACTCTATGGAGCTATTGGAACTCTGTTAGCAATAACTGGAACAATTGAATGATTTCTGTAAGTATAACCAGGATGTGGAAGTGTTGTTCTGTTATTGATGTTTGTAAGGAGACTTACAAACATAAGTTCTGTTATAAAAATTAAAACTATTTTATAGTCCGGCAGTGTGAAATATTTTTGTGCGGTCATGGTACCCTTTGGACTCGTAGGTAGGTAAAAGCTTTCAGAAGAAACATATTATTTCTATCTTCAGTACTGAAGTTATTGTAATTTCACATATGACATCTTTATATGTCATAAGACTTCTACGAATGGTTTCAAAAAACCTGGCGTAATTTATTTTATGTTTGTTATAACATGTTGGTAATTAATGTTAGGACAATATGCTTTGGGTTTGACAGCGCGAAACTTGTTCTGCATTTTTGACGTTTACTATTAATAATGTAATTAGGTTAAAACAAGAATTAGACCGAATTTAAATTAGGCATTCTTTATTGGCCCACGTTAAATTCGTAAGACGTTTGTGTAGAGAAATTTTTACAACATTTTATTTTAATATCTGCGACTAATCCGGATTCGACTTTTGCATGTTAGAGACTCTCAGAAATATAGAATATTTGCAAAACCTTGTCGTTAAAATCGTCGCTGTAACTCGGTTAAATTTCAAGATATGATTAGAGCTGGCAGAAATAAACGTTACTGGTGACACTGTGCCATCCCTTTCCTTCCAATTTACAGACTTCATCCCTCTTGGCTTTAGTTCACCTGGTGCCCGGTATTACTCACCGTAGGAGTGAGCGTCTTTCGACGTATAGATTTTTCGAGCTGTCCTGTAAAAGGTGAGATTTCATGTTCTCACGGCTGCGAGTTTGGAGATGTCTGTCTTCTGGGATGTTGCGTGGTGTAGCCTGGTACAGTTTACCGACGTTTCAGAGGTGCTTGCTGTCTGTATCGTTAGTTCGATGGCTTAAGGACCTGGTTTAGATTTGAGACCAACTCAGCCAGGGGGTGAGCAGGTTTTCCTGCTATATGTTTTCACCTGGTGACGGAAGTAGATTCAAACTTCCGAAACGATGTAATTTTAGAAAATCCATGCGATGGATAAATCCCAAAATATCGTTTTAACACTGTGAAACGCACCATCGGCGGAAACCTTCGAACTCCGTTAAATGACATTCTTATTATAGAGATTCGTCTGTTGTGTCAGGCTAATTACATTGTAAGGTTTTGAATGTAACTTCGCAGGGGCTTCTCTTTCCACGCCTGTCACAGCGAAGCCTGGTGTTGCAGCACGCGGCAAAGTGAGCCGACAGACAAATATTCCATTTTGCTGGCCCATTAGTCCAATTTAATTGACTTTGTCACGCATGTCTCGTTCAGGAGGGGCTACGCAGAAACGTCTACCCAACATTCGGCATGTTAATTGAATGTTGCAAACTTTGGCTTCATCTGTCTTCCCATCTACACGAAAGAGTGGTGGTCCTAGTGCTTCATGTTCCTAGACCGGTTTCCCATGATTAATAAAAAGAAATGCACTTGAATGGATCGTGAAATTTCACCGAATATTGGCTACTTATTAATATTTTATTTATATTCTACTACCAACTTAAGAATTTATGTAGCCTGGAACGATAAGTTACGAAGATTAAAGTTCTTAGACGATGGTGCAAAATTGTTCTTTTAAACGTGTCCATCCTCTGTATCAGTGATTCTCAACCTTTTTCGCTGGCGTACCACTTATTCTAATTTAACACATTGAGTGTACCACTAAGCAAATGCGTTTAGGGAAAACTGTTATTTATGTTAATATTAAATTTTGATTTTCTTTCTTAGTTCGCGTACCATTCAACATTGGCTCGCGTACTACCAGTGGTACGCGTACCATAGGTTGAGAAACGCTGCTCTAAATTATAACATTATAAAATTAACGTTTCGAAAGCTGGATTTTGCTTTCGCTATCAGATAAACTGGGGAAAGAAGACAGCTGGTCCCAGACCTGTGTCTCTAAGGGGTCCGAACAGATAGGTTTTCTGTCCTCGCCCTCCCCCCATATTTTCATGTTGACGTAAGCAGAATCCAGCTTTAGGAATTCTGTGATTTTAGTTTTGTAATTTAGACGATGATCAAAGTCGAAACGAAGAGTTTTACACGAAAAGTTTCGAGTTCGAATAAAATGGAAGATGAACTTTTTTTTGTTCATTGCTAGGTAGAGTCCCAGAATTAGCATACGAGGTCTGTGTAAGATTACGAAAAATGTGTCTGGATAGCCGGTCTCTCGGTTCGGATTCGACACTGAATTCTCTTCGAATAAGACGCAGGGTTGTGCATAAACACAATGAAATGTCTCTTCCAACTCAAATTGTGACATTTTATAAAAAAAACATTTTGTAGTTACAATAAAATATACGTACATTCTGATCTTTTAGGCCTGAAGATCCAATTAACGTTTATTAGATATTAAACGGGATCATACTTTAATGAAGTTTGTGGCATACTTGTATAAAAGGAACAAAACTATATATTAAAGTGCAGGTTACAGTAGAAACACATTTAATTCACAAAATATCATTTGGTCGCATTCGAAGGGAGTTGTTCCATTTTAAAATGGAACAGGAATGTAGCCGGTTTTATCTGAAGATTTTGGATGCTTTCGTTGCTACAGAGGTGCTCCGGTCATCAACCTAATTCCTGCTATCAGCGCTGGGACTTACCTGTGTGCCAGTCGTGTATTTATCTAAGCTGGGGCCGTCATTTACCTGGTCCATTAACTCGACTTACACTGAGGGTCTTTTTGCCTTTTCTTGTACAGAACACAGATGGCTTCCACAGAGTGAACAGAAATTCAGCTCACTCTGATGTTTTGTTTAAAAT
Source organism: Zootermopsis nevadensis (assembly GCF_000696155.1). Next base: position 106,073 of record NW_019060358.1, on the reverse strand, counting down.
ACAATGTTAATGTCATTATTCTCATTTTATTTTGTAATAATTTGTAATAAGTTAACTCCTGCAAACGCGAATTATGACTGCAGTTAATTGACATTTCATGTTCTCACGGCGCCAAGTGTGAAGTGTTCTGGAATATTGCGCCGTGTAGTCTCGTTCAGTTTGGCCGACGTTTTACAGTTGATTATTGAACTTCAGTCTGACGATGATCCAGGAATTAATCCAGTTACGTATAGCGTGGTTTGATGCCGCTTTCAGGGCGTCCTATCAACTCCAAAGATGTTCAAAAATGTATTACAGCTGACGTATATGACAGTGAACCGTCTAATTACAGCGTGCAAAACCATCAGCCTTGAAGTTATAAATATGATTCAAAGAAACGTGTTGTTTCATCTTCAAATGTTGCTACACATAGGTTGGATTATAGCAAAATGTATTGGCTTTTTACATTTTTCGGGTGTAATGTAAATGGTTTAAAATTAGCTGAGGTGTTAAAACAAATTTAACAACTTTCATTGGCTCTAGCGCACGTATAGTGTCACTTATGTGCTAATAGTAATATGTTTTAAAATATTATTAACTGGTGCTAATAAGAATACTTGGACGTAGACATTTAAACACGTAATTCTAAGGAGTTCGACTTTGGTACGTTACGAGGGAAGAATATGTAGTAATTCAAACCGATGCTAATATTAGATTCTAGCAATACAATTCTGTGTGTAATTTGGAAGAGTAGTGTTTCAATGAATGGTCCTTTCTGTTAAACTGAGGCTGTGAAAGAAAGTGTGAGTAATGATGCAAATTTTTAGTTAACGCTGTGGCTAGAAATGCTTCAGATGTCGTTAAACCAACTTTACCGGTGTTACTGTGGGGTCAAAGTGACATTGCAGCAAACAGCTAGTAATTTTTTTATGTGTAACAGAATACTGATATGTACATACCACCATAGACTGACATTTCCCTGTTAACTTGTTGTAGAACATGAATGTGTGCAATTTACATTCAGTTACGATTCTATAACGTGGTAAATAGATATCTGAATTTATATATAAATATGATTCTTTCACGTCCTGGGGTATTTTAAATAAGTAATTTATAAAGTAGACACTTTGTTTCTTTTTTTAATTAATATCATGAACACAGCAGAAGTAATCTACTTTTCTTTGCACGTATTTCCACTGACGTGGCTTTTCTTAACATCTTGTCAAGATATTTCAGTTCCCTCAAATCAACCCTGTAGGTGCAATAGTCTCCAAAATGAAGAAGTTTTAGGTGTGTTAGTTTAAGTCTTGTTACAAGTACACCTCAACATTTTAAAAAGTATTAGGGCTCTATAGTATTATTTTTTGAGTCACGTTGGTAAGCTTTGCCCGGATTACACCTCGCTACAACCCAGGAAACAGATCTTCCTATACATACAGACTGACGTGATGAATACTTTGTGTCCGCATGGCGTTGATCAAAATTGAGAATATCTTAGGTGAAATACTGAATTTTTAATTATCTCGAGGCACAGCATTACATGAAACGTCAGATGCAGTATTAATGTGACTTCGATTGTTATTTATACCTCTTCTCCAAATTTGTCTGCGTGGTACTTGGTGAAGTACCAGGGACAAGTTTAATTTTACTGTTCGATCCTAACACTTCATCAATTTTTAAAAAGTGATGCCTGTGTTGTCATTTGTTTTGAATTATACCGCCTCAAATGACAATGCAATTTTTAGAATTGAAGGAGACTGGATTTTGTTGGCCCAGGACAGGGTTCGGTGGAGAGCTTTGGTTAATTCGGTGATGAACCTTCGGGTTCGTTAAGCCATCTAGTTAGTTAGTTAGTTATCCGCGGAATAACGAGAATAACAAAGAAACTTATTGTATTCGCTTAAAATCCTATTTTTATGGGAATGAAGTGAAACGTCGTTTGCTAGTTCAGTATCCCTGTCCCTTTTTCTCGAAAATAGCAGAGTAATGTCTTCTTTAAACTTCTTCAGTTTAAAATATTACAGGAACAATTAAAAAATTAATTGTAAACAGTAGTAAAGAAACATTAATCAATAATGAATCCATAGTCTTATTGGTGAAAAACTGGCCTATTAGTAATTTTGGGGGAGAAAAATAAGCCAATACTCTTCACAGTAACGAACTATTTCTCAATTCGTGGCCATTCAGATGAAAAAAATCTACCGGTAACTGCATTTAATTTGCACCATTTCTCTGAATATTATAAAGTGGTCTAGCATGAGCCGACGGAAGGGAGTCCCGTGTAAAACTACCACAGCTTAAAACCGAGCAGGCTTTTGTATTCGTGATGCAGGCTTAGTATTGACACAGGCCTACGCAAGCCCGGATATCCGAGCCCCTACAATTTGCATAAGACCAAAAACTTTCTCTAAACCTAACCTCGTTAGAGGGGGTGGTAGTTCTGAAACGAAGGGATGTGTAGGTAATGAATGGTAAAAGGGTACGGCGCAGTTTTGGGGGGGGGGGTAGAGGGAGCAGCGTTGTTTTTGTTTCCGGATTTCTGCTGCTGAATCAGCGTGATTTGATTTGATTTGATTAGCTACAGTGCAGTTTCCTTACGCAGCCTTGTAGTCTGATAACATGTAATAATAGTGCTTAATTGATTTATGGGGTCCTCTGAACAGTTCATATCCGTTATTGTGAAACTCTATGACAATCCGTTTAAAAATCATTGTTTGAAATGTAACCAACTTGTATATAGATGACTGTCTTCTCGGATGTTGTACCGTGTTGTCTGATTATTGCCCTGAAGTAAGAGGCAGCAAGTGCCTCTGAAACGTCGGTAAACTGTCGCTCTAAGTATTACTCGGGTGATTAGATGTAGTGGGATGGATAGACAGGGCATTCAGCACTTTTGGGAAAACAAATGACTAAGAAACTTTAGTATGATATTTCTAGCATATGGTTTGATTGCCAAACTTTGTATTTAGGAAAGTAATCTGATAATCAGCTACAGAAATATCAAACAAAGAACGCAAGTGTGTGCACTGTTTGATTTGGAAGATTTGAGGTTTTCACAGCTGTGAGTATGAAGATTTCTGTCTTCTGGGTTGTTGCGCTGTGTAGTCTGGTCGATGTTAGCCAACGTTTCAGAGGTCATACTGCCTCCGTTATCAGGGCGATGGTTAACATCGACCAGACTACACAGCGCAACAACCCAGAAGACGGAAATCTTCACTGTTTGATTTGTTTAAAGTAGTGCGTTGTGTGTTTTATTTAAGTACTTATTAATGATATTAAAATTTTATAATCTAAGCTCTTGCAACAGGATACTAATAACGAAGATGGCTGTCTTTTGGGTAGTACCTCCGTGTAGTCTGGTAGAATCGTCCTGGTGATGGAGGCAGCAAGGACCTCTGAAACGTCGGTGAACTCCTACCGGTCTACACGGCGCCACAATCCAGAAGACCGCCATCTTCGTTCTCGTCCCCGTGAGAACCTCAGATCCTACTTAGAATACTCATAGACTCTCTAATGAAACGAAATTAGTATGAGTACTGGGTAGAATGATATTTATTTTTCTTTGTTTTTCCTTCTGTAAAGCTTTACTTTATTTCATTGAAGACTGTATTGTGTCAGCGAGCCAGCTGATTCTTGGGTTGTAATGGAGTCTTGATTTCCTGGCTACCCCACGACACTTAGACGACTGATTCCTCTTCCCTGCCCTCCAGTAACTGCCGCGTAAGAACTTACTTGTAATGGCCAGCGATTATAGAAATCACTGCCCAATTAACTAGGAATCGCGCGGCACATCAACACAGCAGAAAGGCATCTTTATTCTTGCCACCGTGAGAATCTCAAATCTCTCACCTTTGTCTAATGTCCAAAATCGATAAGGGAATAATGGGCTTGTTTCCCTAACAGGCTTGAGTTTCCCATGTTCTGATTTTGAGAAACGCCTAAAAAACATTGCTTTGGATCTTGCCTATATTCGATTCAACTCCATTATTGTTTAAAATCCGCTTTTTTTTTGTTAATAGAATTCTGTGTTCAGTGATGTAACGTTGCCCATTCATAAATGCAATAATAAACTCGTCTGTCGCTTTTGTGTGGAAATTCAATTAACTGATACGCTTATTTCATACAAATGAAAATACAACTTTAAAAAGCGTCTCATTAAATTGATATTAGGCCTCCTGAATGCGCTGACGGATGTTCATTGTTGCCAAATGGCCTATTTTGTTCAAAATGGAATTACGATGGAATAAGAGAGAGAGGCAGTGGCCACTGATAGTGAGCCATTACGTCATATTGACAGTAAGCTTTTTAGGTTTTGACCAAAATATTTGCGTTGATAATTTCATATTTTATAAATATTTATGTAGGCCTGTGTATTGAAAGTATTAATTCATTTTGGAGAAAGGGTACAAGTGTAGTATTTACCTTGACAGCATCAAATAAATGCTATGTTCACAGGCCACTAGAACAACACAATTTTTGTTTGTGTGACCTTACATTTTTCTATCCTTCTTGTTCATGTCAAACTGGCCAAATGCAAATTTTTGATGTCCGCGCGATATGGAAAGAAACAATAGAGGATCATCATGCCCAAATATGTAAATAAAATCGAGGCATTAAAACAGTTAACTCCTTGTGTTACTGATATTTGGAGACCGATCCCTACAATATACATGTCTGACTAATTGCACTAGTTATATTACTTTCACTGCTTACAACTTGGATATATCATTTAATATATTTTAAATATTTAAATGTTAATTATAGTAATATTTTAATATTTAATAGGAATTTTATTCTGATTAGACTGACAAGATTTAAACAAATACGTAATAAGTAGTTGTTTAGACTCGAGCGAAAACTACCGAGAGTCTGTAGCTTTTGTTATTTATATTATAATAAGGATGGTATGTTGCAACAAAGATAGAACACTTTCTCGCAATCACTATTGTAGATTTGTTAACCCAAGAAAGGTTAACGCTTTATTGTACGACGGACTTATATTTGCAACTACTCGGTTCGAATATCGGCTGCCCCCTGCCATTTTCATCGTTTTCTGAGTCTTCCTATAATTATAGGGGCTCAGAAATCGATGAAGTTATAACTTACGACGGGTTACATTTGTTACCTTCGGCGCTTAAAATTATATAAAATTTGTACCTTCGTAGTATCCCAGTTTTTATCCACTTCCGTAGAAATTAAATTAAATTAAATTACTGTTTGTTGACCTCCATATTTAATTGTGCGACAGACCCATACGTCATATATTCTTATAGGGATCTGTAGCATTGATGTGAATTACAAAGTTTACTTATCAGATGTAGGGTTTACCCACGCTGTGATCATATATTTATTTGCAAGAAACTGAAATGTTTGTTTTAAAATTAAAATTCACAAAGAAGGAAATACCCGAAATACCAGTAGCTATCGAAATTACAAAATTTCGCAAATTTTGCTGTAACATCGAATTTTGTTTGTATGTATATTATATTACAGTCACCGTGTGAAAAATAACTACGAGATATAGCTACATGTCGTTGTTGGGGATAATTTTCGTATGTTGACGATTGCAGATAAAGTACGTATTACACGCAGTGTCATTAAGTACTGTATTGTATGGGCATATTTAAGAACAGAATCACTGAAGGAGATTTCGGAACAGAATTTAAGTAAAGAGGCAGACGGCAATTTTCAGATACTGCCGTTAGGTCTGAAGACGTGCTCTTTATTTGTTAATTTTAATTTTTTAACAGAATTATTTTCATAACTGTTCATAAACATGTTTTTACACAACACCGGTTTTACCTTCTTGTTATAAATGTATTTGTGTTTCTTAGCGATTCTAAAGGTTTCTGACTGATTTTTTGGACTTTGAGACCTATTGCGTGCCACTCGTCCTTGCACCTGAGGACGAATGGACGAAAACTGGACTTCGGCTTTTATTCCAGTTTGTATGCTTAGAAAGGCGCTTAAGACAGATTTTTTTGGGCAACGCGTTTCTTAGTAGGATTTGAGATTTTCACGACGGTGAATCTGAAGATGGCTGTCTTCTGGGTTGTTGCGTTGCCTCCATCGTCAGGGCGACTGCCCTGATGATGGAGGCAGCAAGGACCTCTGAAATGTCGGTGAACTTCTACCAGACTACACTGCGCAACAACCCAGAAGACAGTCATCTCTAAAAAGTCAGTAATCCAGATTGTATTTCGTATGTTTGTCCTCTCACATGTGCTACAGTGTGGGTTCGAAGCTAATTTGTATCAGAATTGTTCAGTCTTGGTGGGGGCGACTGGAATTAGCAGTAACCTGTAATTTGTGCTGACCCTTAGAGGCGGGACCCCTTTCACTTGTTTTGACACGGTGACGGCCGACTGGAGCCCAAGAAAATAAGAAGGTGGGGGGCGAAAATTATTGACGAGCGGGGGAAGGGGAACACATAGGAAGGTGGAGGGGACGGACATGAACTGGTTCGGCCGGTCCGTTTCGTGGAGAAGATGAAGACAAAAAATGTGGAATATTTTGATCCCCCCCTCCCCACCCGAATTCCTCAACATATGATTGCCACTCCTCCTGGCACCACTGCATGAAGGAACCAGCCCAAAAGGTGTCGTCCATTATCCTATATTACCTTGCACAGCTTTGAAGGGAACATGCAAGGGCTACTATTCATTCTAAAAACATTTCCTCTCTTGAAGTATTGAGTGGTAAGTGAATATGTCGTTGGGAACATGTAGATGAGATTTCGAGGTCTCACTGCAGCCAATATGAAGATGGCTGTCTTCTAGGTTGCTAGGCCTCGTAGTCAGGGCAGTCATCTTGATTATGGAGGCAGTAAGAACCTCTGAAACGTCGGTAAATTTCTACTAGACTATATGGCTCTACAACCTATTTTAATTTTCGTTTTCATATTTATTTAATTCAACTTACTTTGTCATTGTTTGCAGAGTATTGATATTTATATTTCGCAGAGTGAAACATGAACATCTTAACTGAGTCTCTTTGTACAGACGCTGCTAATTCGCATTTAATGTTTTTATTTTCATATTTTCAATAAACTTTAACTTACGAGACCTGTAGGTTCAATAACTCAGTGTATATCCGCATAACAGCTGTCAATGGAATGTGTAGACCTACAGAAAATGAACTGAAGGTGGTCAAATAGACTAGAAACTCTTCTGACGTTGTACCATAATCAGCGGCATTAAAGAGATGATAACAATTCACTGCAGTGAGAAGCAGGAAATTGCACGGGAGACTATTGACTAGCGGCTACATAAGAGGGAATGTTGGTTAGGCTGTTTCATTAGGCCTACCTCCGAGATCCCAGAATAATCAACATTAAGACCCATCTCCTATGTAGACCTTGTACACCAAATGCCTCTTATTTGTTATTGGTTTAACAGGAAGCTACAAGCGTTAACACGTAAACATCTAGAAGTACATGCACACAGCATGCCATGGATCCCTTAAAAGCAGCAAATGTAATCAATATTTCTTATTATATACGTTTCATGTACCGAAGTGTCAAATATGCTGTGTTGTATTACATACAGACCACCCTTAAGAAGATTTCTGTCTTCTGAATCGCCCTGATGACGGAGGCAGTATGACCTCTGAAACGTTGGTTAACATCGACCAGACTACACAGCGCAATAACCCAGAAGACAGAAATCTTCATACTCTGATGACGGAGGCCGTATGACCTCTGAAACGTTGGTTAACATCGACCAGACTACACAGCGCAATAACCCAGAAGACAGAAATCTTCATACTCTGATGACGGAGGCCGTATGACCTCTGAAACGTTGGTTAACATCGACCAGACTACACAGCGCAATAACCCAGAAGACAGAAATCTTCATACTCACCACTGTGAAAACCTCAAATCTTACACCCTTAAGAAAATTACCATGGCAACAAACCTCAAATCTTACACCCTTAAGAAAATGACCATGGCAACGGTTACAATATTATCCCATAAAGTCCAAAATCCCTTAACAGCAAATAATGACCATACCAACGTAAAGACAGTAACAACACACACGTTAATAAATATTGTCATATTACAAAATCTCTTAATACCAAGAAATAGTCACAAATCGAACATTTCTTATTATTGTGTATATGTACATACTATTCTTTGAGGTTTATAGACTTGTAATGTAACAAGTTGGTTTAAAATAATGGAATTAGTGGGTTTTTGTGGCAGTAAAAATGTCGTTGTCTGGGTGGTGATGCCATGTAATCCTTCATCTGTTTACAAATGTTTCTGAGGAACGTTTCGCCTTGGTAGCTGAACTTTAAGGTGGATTTTGAGGAAGGAACTGTCTTTACTGGAAAATATCTAAACAGCGTGGCAAACGTTGATTCAAAATCTAACCATTCTGTTGTCATAACAGGTAGGCTATTTTAAACTCCTCTGTTAGTGCATTCCTTATCGATGTTGCCTTGTCTTTAATATTTAATAACGAAACTAGTTCAAATAAAACTGGGGGGGGGGGGTGTAAAAATGGAAACGAGACCAATCATCCGTCTCCGCGTAATTTATTGTACAAAGCTGGCGACACGCGGCTTCTTATTTTCTCGGTCTCTCTTTACTTCTCTCTTTTCCTGTACTAAGCAGGAAGCCGTACACAACTCATCGAGATGTTTTCCACAAGAAAATGGGAGAGAAGGAAGTATACTGATGCATTACCATCAGGATTACCATCCCAACACAAAAAACTTTTTCATTCATCTTATAAAGAAACATTCTTAATATAAGCCATTTCTTATAACTTGTATTTGGACAGTTGCAACCCCAACGCGTAACCAACTTTCTGACAGCAGAACCTCATGATCCTACGTCGTTGATATCAAAGCACGCCATTAAAATATGATCTTGCGTCACTTCTATCCACTTTCTGTTCTCACAAAATATTTACCCAACATCCATCTTAATGTTGTCGTCTCGTATCCTTTTCCATCTTCCAGATGGCAGTAATTTTAGTTGCTAGATTTCTGGTTCTCATGGTGGCGAGTATAAAAATGACAGCGTTCAGAGTTATTAAGCCGTGTAGCCTCGTAGAAGTTGACCGACGTTTCAGAGGTACGTAGTGCCTCCATAATCAGGTCTAAACTCTGAAACGTCTTGTCAGTCAAGAGACAACATAGCGCAGTTTCTCTGAAGGCCGCTATCTTCGTATTTTTTGTTGGTTTTACCAACATAATTCTGTAGGCTATATACATTTCTTGCATCTGCCATCTTACCAACTTGTACAGCCCATACTAGCTTAATAGATTATACTGCCCTAGCAATACCAGTTGACCTGCAGGCTGTAACCGACAAACTTTCTCGTTATGTAAGTCCTAAACTACTACTTTGCTTTATTATTCGTAGGTCCAAATATTTCCCTGGGCTACATTTATGCTAGTAAAATTAATTTTATTTAAATTTTGAGACAGTGGTGTTAACCGTTTCTGACACATGCAAGAGAGTTTACACGGATTTTATAATTTTTTCTAAGATTCAGTTAGTCTTTTAGAAAAATTATATATTACTATGAAAAACGCTAGAAGATAAAAAACTCATAATTGGATATGTACAAAATTTTATTGTTTGGGGCTCACAAACTCCCCGTAAGTACACGAAATGTTTCTCATTTGTATAACTAACATACAATCTATAACATTTATTTTGAGAAGATCGGAAAGCTGTCGTATCTGGTTTTAAGGTAATGTACAAGCATTTGCCTGGTAGGACTGAGGAAACACAGAAACTTTAGTATAACCGACCTCAAGACAAAGAAGACCCGAGATCTTCCTAATTTGAGGCACGAGTTCTAATCGTCTGTAACTGCCTTGCTGGGAGAAACTGGCTGTTGCTGTGTTAGCTTCCCGCAAAGAACGATAACAAACAAGCATATGCCACCGTTTGTCAAGGCGAGGTAGTCAGAACTGACAAACACTAATGGTCCTCCATTTCTCTCCGTCTGTCTTAATGGTAGAATATTCATGTGATAGAAATCTGACAATATTGCTCTAAGACTCGACACGGAAAGCCCATCAACAGAAACATCTGACCGAACTGGTAGCTTCTAATATTTCTATAAATTACTCCAAAAGCCCTCATTGCAGATGGCATAGTTTTATAAATTGTATAAAGCGTTTAAAATATATAATCCAGGTGACAAATACGTGCTTCTGCGCTTTTAGGCTGTGCTTGGTGAAAATGCGTACAGCGTAAATGTCACGTAGGCAAGAAGTTTATTGCAGGTAGTGACTGACAAGCCAAACTCGGCGTGAACAGTTACCTAAGTTATGTCGTGAGATCTCAGGTTTTCATGGCGGCGAGTATGAAGATGGCTGGTTTGTTGCTCCGTGTAGTCTGGTAGAAGTTTCCCGACGTTTCAAAGGTCATTGCTGCCTCTCTCATCAGGGCGATCTTTACTCATCGCCCTGATTAAGAGACAGTAAGTTCCTCTGAAACACTGGCAAACGTCTGTCACACTACAAGATAATCTTGAAATTTACAAACACGAGAAAGTCTTTCTTCCCATCTTGAACGATTTATATTTGTACTTGATGATTAGTTGCTTTGTAATTATTTTGTTTCCTTGTGCGTGAGTGGCTCTCCTGGGGAGATGAAAGGGAACCGGGCCCTAATTATGGTTCTGGCTTCGAGTTTGCGTCTCTTGAACGAAGGCCAGCTTAAGCGCCTGGCAGACTCTTGGGTGGGCAGCGGGGGATTTTTGTGGGCTAGTGGGCATGGTTTTCAGGCACTTGGGTGGGCAGGTGGGCGATTCGAAGCTTTGGAATTTCAAAGATTGGTTTTTAGTCACGGTTTCTAGACGCCCTGTTATTTTTGCCTTTTAATAAGCTGCATGTTTTGTCAGGAAAGTGACATAATTTACTTCATATTCGGTGTGTAATGGTGGGATATAGAACAATGACATTTAGACATCTGATTATCTTCTTTGATCTGTTGCATTTCCTTCGTTGTTCGTATTCTTCGTCCATCAGATTCCGTCCTAGCTTACGGAATTTGTGCCGTAAAGAGTAAAAGTGACCTACCAAGAATCTTCTTAAAGAGGAGAGACCAGTACATGTTTTTAAAGTAGCCTGAAATGACATGTGGAAACTCCAAATAATTTGGAGATAACTATCTTTTGCCTTTGAATTCACAGTAGTAATTGCAGTAGATTCCATATTATCATTCGGGGGCGGATTAAATATTATTTAATGTATTATCATAAAGCAGTTGTTGCTAAAAGCCTGACATTTACGACAATAGAAAGTTATTACTAAACGTTAGAATCATTTTTTTAAATGGTTGGTTGAATTGTGTCAATCGTTAAATAAAATAATTTCTGTTGCTAGCAAATCTTTAACAATTTAAGTAGTGTATGTCTGTAAATAATCTTACGTTTGTGTCACATTTGCGTGTTTTTTGTTTTATTTGTGCAGATTATTCGGGGTTTCATTGATCCGAGAAAATGTATTTCGCAACTAACCCGGATAATCGGTAGTCTTCTGTGTTGAACTAGATTTACCACAGTCCGAATCTGCACCACCGTGAAAATTTCAAACGTATCTTCTTTTTGTCTTCGCGTTTTGTAAAATTACGATAAAAGACGTATCGGCCGCGTAGCCTTCTCTTACCCCCGTCTAAGTGTTTGTCCATAATACACCAAGAATTATGTATTTATTTGTGAAGATCTAGAACAAACATTTTCCTTTTATATGTAATGTATTTTACATTTAAAGTTGTTTGTTTGGAAACACATGTCGAAAAACGTTCTGAATAGAGCGAGTGGCAGTGCACATTCATCCCCTCATGTGTATATATATATATATATATATTCCGTCAAAGACGACGGAAAAATCCAAACCAGTATAATTCAACTTTTTTTCTTAAACGCGCAACAAAGCAGCATATGAAGATTAAAATCATCGCTTATCTGTGCCTAATTATGAAACCTGTGTAAACAACCGTCTGCTCCGTTGAGTAGAAGTAAATGCATTTACACGGTAGACCGTAGACTATGCCTATGAAGTCCGACAAAATGAGAATTTTCAGGTAACTCATGCAGAAGTTTAAAACATGTTTGAGGAAAGGTTTCAGTGTTTCAACATCACACTTAATTCAGTGTGAAGTCAGGTTTGCTTTTCGCTTTTAACGACTGGTATCTAGTGGACCTGACCGTTTTGTTCCAGTACCATCGTATCATTTCCATCCCGTGCAATTTTTTTTAAAATTATTGATGTGCTTCATATCGCTTCCCATCCCACTTATTCGTAAATATTTTATCAACAATTTTATTCCTAGAATTTAACCTATTCTTATTGCACTATGTTTACAAATATCGCCAAGTAACCTATGAATAAATTAATCTTAAACCCAAAATACAGTTCTTTATTGCTTGTTTCGCCTGTTGAACAGGCTAATGGCCAGCCCAGACCGCAAGCTTTTAGTATTTTTAATGTATTGGTAACCCATGTAAAATACAGCAATTAGTTGATGTTTACTGTCATGTTTTATGGACAACTAATAATTTTCGTTATACAGAATGGTTCGGAAGTAGTTTCTAAACTTCGTGTACTCATTAATCAGATTGTTTCAAGTACGATAAGTCCTGTTAAGATGGGGCCAATTCGGAAAGGGTAAGGAGCCAGGGTAATTTGAAAGTGAAATAAAGATGTTCCAGAAATAATAATAATAACTGTTAGTTAATTCTGGAATCTCTAATGAAAAATCTAGAGCAGTTTCTTAACTGTTTGAAGCCCTTCGATGTCTCGCAATCCTGACTGCCCGTGTTATGTAGAACTAGTGTTTGACAACAATGATTATTTGCTTTCGTGTTTAGAAGGGATGTTTGCCAGTAAATAAAGGACAAACGCTGTGATGACATATTAAATGCTGAATACAAAATTGTTTGTCATTTCCTCTGAAACCTATCAAATTGTGAGTCATAAAATGATGTCGTACACATAATGTTTTACTCCTACCTTCTATTGTTTAACAATAGGCTAATTGTCATTCCTCTGAATTTTTGTGTCCGTGTGTAATTACGAAGCGAGGCCTTGGTTGGAGAGGCAGGTAGAAATGAGCAGGCAGATACCATCGGAGAGCCGTGGCCCACCCAGAATGCGACTAACTAACGTTTTAGAGATAGATTCCGGAAAAAGTTGACCGATTTAATTGGCACTCCTTGTTGCATTCCAGGACACGCTATCAAGGTAGCATTTCTCTGAAGGATCACTCATACAGTCGCTCTAACCACTGCCGAAGTAACGGATTGAATGCTCTGGTTCCTACTGTGGCTTTAGATTACAGCATGATTTTACTCATTTATGAGAGGAAGGAGGACTTTGTAGGGTGATTTATGCTGTCTGTAGAATTGTGGGTGCATGCCACTTTAGAAACTGTTGAAACAAACATTCGATTTTAATAAAGCCTGGCATTTAAGTAATGTTGTCGGAGGTCATTTGTTCACCCTAACTTTAAAATCAACCTATTCGAAGTGATAAGAATGTTTGAATTACTGTAATATAGAAATTATATTTGTAGTTTTATGATATTCGTGGATCTATTATTTACTTTATAAATCCTCGGATTATGTTTTTCTTTTTAAACCTCGTTGTTTTTGTTGTGTTATTTAGAACCACATTTACAGGTCCTTACACAGCCTAAGGTATTGTTGACTCTATTTCAACTTTTAACTTTCCTGACTTTATTCACCCCATTTTATAGTTGTACCAACAATCTGTCTCAGTCTGACATAAGCACGGTTTATCTAATCTTAAACCGGGAACATGAAAGATATTTTAACTTGGATTTTATTAACGCGCGAATAGCCTTTGACGTTGAAGAGACTTAAAACCGACCCATGCACAAACACTCACATTTATGTGTTGCGGTCTGTGTGATTCTTCGGAAAACAGAAATGCGCAGCATCGAATGTGAATGCCTTTAATACTTACCTCGGTTATCGATACATGTCACGATCGACGTAGCAGTCGAGCTGTTTCGTAGTCCGGACGACGCAGGTTCCAATTTCGGCCCGGACACCGACTACCCTGACAGAACTCTCCTTCCTATTTTCCCCAATCTCGATAGGTATTTGCTGAGATAGTAGCTTAAATTAGGCCACGACCGCTTCCTAACATATATTTAAAATCCATTATTCGTTAATCATCTTATGATTCGACGCTGAGTTGTATCGACGACTGAGAGAATCGACACTTAATATTGATAGTCAATATTCGTCATGCTGGACTGGACGAGTATGCCGTTCGTGCAATAAGGGAAGAGTTTAAATAAGGTTTTGACTGTGGTGACTCTGATAGCAAGAAATGCAAACGAGTGTATGTTCGGGATAATGGAGGGGTCTAGTGGAGTGCGCGTTTGACGACAGTCTGGATTCAGGGGGTCTGTTTTGTGTTGCTTCATTTGGTAAAAATCTGGCTTCAGTCGCAATGAAGACGTTTTCACATGTTATTTACTTTATGAAGAAATTGCATAAATTTTAATGAGATCTTAAAAAAAATAGGTTGATTCCCGTCTACTTTGACGGGTCATATACTAAACTATTGGTTGAAGAAACGCAAATAAAAATACACTGCACTGGAGTGTTGGAGTGGAATGTAATTTGACAACATTCCATTTGCCGCTGCAAAATTGCGTTCTGAAGTAAATATAAAATGGTTTCCAATACTATTTGTAGCGCTAGTAAAATATACATTGTTCGAAAATGTGGTATCACTTGATTACCGTTGTAATAAGTCTCTTGAGTTTGTAAAGAATTAGCGTACACGTTATTGATGATATTCTGGTCAACATTTTATGAACTAAGATGCTACTTAATGGAAATGCGGTAAGCGGTTTATGTGCGCTGTTGAAGTCTTTCTGTTGTTATTTTATTCTGTCTCTTACCTTAGTTAAAAAGCCGCAATTTTTAACATTATCGGTTCAGAAAAACGACGCTAAACTGGAAGAAAGGTTAGTGTATTTATGAAGAAAAGCGTAATTTTATGTTACCATAGCAGTAAATCGGATTCGACTTCTAGAAATGTAAGCTACTTTAATTGCCGTAAGGAAATGTTAAAACTTCAATTAAGACTTAACCCTTCATGGTCCACTTGCAAATCTATATACCAAATACTTTAACGAATAATTTTCCACTTTGCCTACAGCGCGTATGGGTTTCGTATTATTCTTAGTGTTGCAAATCGCCTGTCATCTGCTACTCTTGGCTGTACTTAGGGTAATCAACTTTTAGATTAGCCTACAGAGTTGTGGAGGTTTGATATAATTTCTCATGTATAACATTATTATTATTATTGTTTTTAGTTTAACGTCATTTTATGTTATCCTGTTCGAGAGTCAAAAGTTATCTCTAAAGATCGTTGTTATTGTTTAGTAGGCAATGACGTATCTTGTCTTGATCATCAAGGCGATGATCTCCCATATGACAACCACTTCATACTCGCCTCCATGAGATACTGAAAATTCAAATAACAAAGTCTCTAATTTTTGCAAGTTTTCTGGTCCACACGTATCACATCCTGCTGTACATAATGAGTAGTTTTATGGATAAGTATCACTGACAGAGGGATGCTTGATAAAATAATTGAATATGTCATTCATGAAGTTTCAGAATTAAATGCACTATCTTCTTTAGTGTAGCAACACATTAATTTTTCAAGATAGAAAGCTCAGAAGCATCACAACTCATGCGATCTAACATGCAGCCCCGACTGTGTTCATATTTAAAATTCTTAACGTATAGTATGATCGTGCACCCAGCATAAGTATCTTGATTGAGTTGTTGGGATGAGCTTCGTAGAAGTATGAAACACAGAGACGAATAAGGCACAAAAGGAGAACCTAAGGATCATGCGGTTATAACCTGCTGCGCTGAAGAAGGAATGTTGAATTACGTTTCAACAGCATGATTGCATATTGACAACATTCAAAACTGAGATCTGCGGGCTTCAGTTGAGAACCGCTTCGGAGGTAATGTGTGTTGTTTTGTGGGTTTGGTATCCGTCGGAGTTACGGGTTGGTGCTCAAAATAACATTCTTTTGTAAATGTCTGTGCCATGTGCTTCGAATCTCATCTGAACACCAGTTTCAAAGTATCCAATCATAGTAAAAATGTAGAGATTTCTGTCTTCTGGGTTGTCGCGCTGTGTAGTCTGGTAGAAGTTTACCAACGTTTCAGAGGTCATACTGCCTCCGTCAACAGGTTGATTACGAACTTCTGAGATGCGACGCCGCCGCGTAAAGCCTTGAAGATCGTTACTAAAGTTACGAAGGAACGTATGTCTTCCATCGTCAGGGCGACCTACTCTGAATATGGAAGCCATGCGTTCCTCTAGACGTTGGTAACCACTTACAAGGCTAAACGGCGTTGGAGCCCAAAAGGCCACAGTTGGCATCTTTAAAGCCCTGTTTGTGGAGGCAGAAAGCGCCTCTGAAAAGTTGGTGAACGTCTACCAGACTATAAGCAACATCGTACAAGACACGTCATCTTTATAAATGTGTTGACAAAGTCCGACACCGGACTCTGTCCGTAGCTTATTCATTCCAGATTCCATTTCTAAACCCAGTTTAATAACAATAATAATATATGCTGTAATCTTTTGAGATTCTGTGTGGACTGTTTTAAAGAATGATTTATGTTAATATATGAGAAAATCTGAGGGATTTTTTAGCTTTACTTTGACACATTAAGAAAAGAATGTAACACACGGAACATCTAATAATGACTTAAATTTATTCACTTCTTGCAAATACTCGTAATACCGAAGTTTCAACACTGCTTTTACCAAACTCAGCCATTGCATCCGAAGTTCAGCTATTTTAATTTCTGAGTCGTAGAATTCGCTATGAAGATAAAGGGATGGTAAAGGAGCTGATATCGAATAGATTGCAGATTGATGTATGCCACAATTTATTTCTAAATGTGTGTATTACTGAGGTATGTAGTCGCTGTGCAGTGCAAAGAATTCCTTCGCTTTCAGCATCAGAGAGGCCTGGTATTTTACAGAGCCCGAGACATCCATCAGTGAATGAGAAACATTGATAATAGAAGAATGGGAACAGTCTTTCCTTATGCTTTTATGTATTCAAAGACATATTTTCATCATCTTCATTCTGTTGTCTGAATCAGAAATACACAAAGTAACGTCACTGGAGCAGTTAGCAAGTCTAGGGATCGCAAGTCTGCAGGCCCTGTTAATTCCAGTAAGAGTTGCGAGCCTACGCGTAGCTTCTGAGAGACAGAGTAATCCCAAGCGAATGTTCGAGAACGGTGGGCCAGGTGTCTAGTTCTAGGGTGTGTCGCGGCGTTCGATAAATCTGACGGTTATTTCCCAGATCCAAAAAAATTACTGATTCTTCAAAAAAAGCCACCACCGCTTCCTTCCAAATCCCTTTCTTTCAAAGATTTATGGCGGTTTTTATGAAGCTGTCTTTGACTTTGTATGAGCTTTGCAGTCCATACATTTTTATATTCTTCTTTACATGCGTTTTGTTTCTTTTACTTTCTTATGTTTCTTAACTTCTTTCATACCTTTTTTCTTTATTCCTTTTCTTCTCCTTGCAAGTTTTTCCCTTGTACAGTAGACTCCTGATTATCCGGAGTGGATTAACCCGGGTCTATCTCGTTAAAACGAAAATAAGAAATTAATTAAAAATCTGTTGTAAAAGTTAGAACGTTTTAAAAAAAGGAATAAATAATTGACATTATTTAACGTATTAACATAAATATATTCTTGCTAAAACTTGAAGTTTACAACAACAGAACGTTATTACTGTTCGCTGTAATATTTTTTTAAAAATAGGTTTTATGTACCGTATTAAACATTACATGAAATCCTTTCGTTTTTGTAAATTTAAAAAAATTTAAGTAGTGTATGTCTGTTAATAAACTTATGTATTTGCGTGTTTTATTCCATTTTTTCGGATTATCCTGAGTTCCGGTTATAAAGGGAGATACGTTTCTCAGCCAACTCGGATAATCGAGATTCTGTTGTAGTCTACTACTCATTTTATGAATTTTCTGCATAGTTTGAATATGTTGTTTGACAATGCTAGAGTAGCACATAACTTTATATATTAAATAGGATTTAAGATTTTCATGGCGGTGAGTCCGAAGACGGCTATCTTCTGGGTTGTGGCGCCGTCTATGGACACGTCGTTCTGATTGTGGAGGCAGCAAGGACCTCTAAAACGTTGCTAAACTTCTACCAGACCACACGGGGCTACAACCCGGAAAACAGCTACCATCTTTATAAATTAGAAGTGTATAATGTATAGGTTGAGGGTTAATAAAACAAATGAAGACCATACATTCTTCTAATTAGTATGTAATTTGTATGTGTCAGTATGACATACGAGGATTTAAGTATCGAACACCTCAGTGGATTTGTCAGGCTGCTTTGTTGCGTAGCAAGTTGTGATGAAGTGGCGAGCGTTTGCATCTGAAAATCAAATGATATGTAGGCTAGACCTACCAGCTGGATGGCCGTAATTCAACTTAGGCAGGTGGTCATATTATAGACGGTTGTCCATGTATAAATTAATAGCCTTTAACGGTTCCCTAGCAATGCAGGTGGCCCGACTGCAGAGGCGGCCACTTTCACGGGTCTCATTGCCGCGATTTATTTGTCGGCAGTAACGAAACCTGACAACGGCGAAATTTTTCACGAAGACGTAACTCCTCTGATGATTCGCTTATTCGTAAGACGAACAATATCAATTATGTCGAAGACTGTCTTCTGGAATGTTCCGGCTTGTAGTCTGGTACCTTTCTTCCGACGTTCTGCCGTGATAATGGAGGCAGTAAAAACTTCTGAAACGTCGGTAGGATTATGCCAGACTACACAGCGCAACAACCCAGAAGATGGTAACCTTCATAATCGCAACCGTGAGAACCTGAAATCTCGTCCAGACATTTTCATCCTCAATTTGAAGTGTGCATTTATTAGTGAGTGACCAGCCCTCTGACTGATTTATTCGTTTATAGTGACATAAATAATTCACATTTTCGTGATATCGGTCCATAAAAATTGTATGTCCTGTTCTTCTGCCTGAAGAAAATCAGTAACCATAAATAATTCACATTTTCGTGATATCAGTCCATAAAAATTGTATGTCCTATTCTTCTGCCTGAAGAAAATCAGTAATGCTTCTAACTGCCGTAACATATCCAATGAATTATGCTATTTATTCTGTTATTTATTTATTTCTGATTCACTTAATGCTGCTGTCAGTAAGTTATTTATTTATTTATTTATTTCTCGTTCACTCAATGCCGCTGTCAGTAGTTCACTTTGTAAGCGTCTAATAACATAATGGTTAATAAATTTTAAAGGATGTGTAAGGACGCAGTCGTGGGCTGATTTAAGATACTATTCCAACACTTATCTGGATGAACTAAGGAAATCCACGAAAACGCCAGGATATGTGATCTTCATTCAGCCCGAGATTAGAACACGAGACCTTTCGAATACGAAGGAGTGCTGGCTGTCCACTCGGCCCGCTGCGTTTGAAAATTTCGTCCTTATTTTACAGAAATTTGGAAAACTTCACAGCATTGCATGCTTTTGCGCGGAATGAATACCCGCCCTACCGATTGCGTGACTCAGAAGCTTGTCGTGAGCTACCAAGCACGATCTGAGCACGATTAAGAATATTCACTCCAAGAAGCAGATGTTACCTGGCTTGTAAAACTACTGATTTTGCTCCATTTATATGTAAAAATGTTCATGTTCCACTTACACTGAAAGCTATTAAGGAAACCGCGATGTATTATTATACGTTTTAGACATGTTAGCATATTATCATTTTCTTAATTTGTTGGATGCTGAATCACTACTGCGTCACGATTATTTCTACGTTTCTCGGCAATTTACGCTAAATTAGTTGATGTTATCAACAATTTAATTTCTCCTAGGTCTAAACAAAGTTTTCAGAATGTGACACTCGAACGATGATGACAACGTGAGAAACGGACAGAAGGAATTTATGTTCTCACAAGGTTGAGGACTTGAAAACGGACTTCAACAGTTCAAATTCTGAACAAATGGCAAAATGAAACAAAGTTTCTGATATTTCACTGCAGTACTGTTACGTACATTCTAAGCACTGGCGAGTTCTTGAACACTGTTTTTGGAATGTAGTGAAGAGAGAAGACATCGGGCACGTAGGTTAGATTTCCTGACATTAAAGTCTAATTATTATTATTATAGTTCATATTTTGTCTCAGGTCGAAAATAAAGGAGAAAAGGTGGTTTGAATTTAAGACCAAAACATGTTGCGGAAAATGTAAAGAAAATTAATATGAATAGTCAGACTGATAGAATAAAGTTGTGTAGACGGAACCAAATATTTTCCCCTTCGTGTTGACTTCCTGAGAAGCTGATGGTTACTCAGGTAAACCATCACATACCCTTTATTTTATGCAACACTGTCGTATTCACGATTGCCTGAGAAACATATTTCAGTTCGCACTCGCAGAACCGATAATTAAAGATCCATTTTAATATTATTCTCGTATCTAAACTTATCTTATTTAACTGATCTGTTCCCTTTAGGTTTTCCGACTAAAAGTTTGTGCACTTTTTTCTACCGAAGCGAGAAGATAAAACAAATGTTTCTTCAGAACCTGTAAAGAGACATACTTCCACCACATTCGAGTAAATGAAGACACTTTGTTTTAATTTGACATGGTTTTTACTATGTTTTGATAGCTCCATTAAATAAGGTAATGTAAAACAAATTAGGGGTAAATTAATATTACGTTCAGATGTATTTATTTATTCCTATATATAGGTTTAATTACAGTACTCAAAGGGCTTCATAACTTGCGTTTCTCACTTACCTGCTTGACGATGGTTAGTGAATTCTTGTCTATGACGCCGTGTAGTTTTGTAGGTTAATCCCTGAAGCTTTAGTTTTCTGAGAAACATTGGTAAAATATTTACAAGACGTCGAATGATCCGGTGTGACTAGTAGTGTGCCTCCGGACCGTTAAAATTGGAGTAATGTAAAATACATGCTAATAATATATAATAGAATAATAATTATAATGTGTCATTATTAAATGTGCTAGCATCGTTCTTTTGAGAGGGGAGGATTTAATGATATTGCATTTCCGCAAAACCTGACTTTGAGGCCATGTTTCTTCACTGATAAGACTGCACGGTGTCGTAACCGGAAGACAATTCAAGTGTTTACTGTCGTGACCGTCACATTCTCACGGACTTTTGTGTGAGGTTAAGTTGGGCTGCACATGTGGCGCGATCTTCTGGTCAGTTCATTGTTTGGACCTTCGTGATCTCTATTCTCTGTAAAAGTAGGAAATTTGTGATCACCTAACTTTCCTATAACAGCTGTCAGAAAAACCCCTTCAATGTGGAGTTATTAAATAAATTTTTAGTAAAAGGTTATGTTGTCTCTACTATTAGGTTATTTTAAAAGCTTTTATACATTTAATTTAAATTTTAACAAAGACAGCTACTTTTATCGTAAGGAAAATTTAATTATTGCATTTCGTATTCTTTTGTTTTTTATGTTTTACATTTATTTGCCAGACTCATTCATAATCTTGACACTTAGAACAGTTACTTGCTGACCTAAAGATGGACTAGTATTTCCAAAACAAGTCGGGCAGCAAAGCAAACGCCAAAACATCTGGTAAATGAGTTCATAGGGCATTAATTTATAAATGTTTTTGTGTGGGGACAGTTACTTAAAATGAACACGTCTGTGGTACTTACTAAGCACAGCGCCGTGCAGATGTGTGAGCGAGTCGACTTTGTAGCTTCACGCATTATTAACGCCGTCGCTAGATGGAGGTGGTCAGGATGGAGTATTTATTCCGTTGTCGAACGGTGAAAGGGATACATCAGTTAGGTTAACCTATAAGACAGTGATACCAATGGGTGAATTAACGCTAATATTAGGTGCCAATAGGTGTACGGAATTCTGTATAGACATGGATTGTTAACCCTTAATGTAATTCAAGTCTAAAGGATTTTGACGATGGTCGATTACACTTAAAAATTATTGATTGTCTGTACTTTTTCTATCGTCCTTGTTTAAAAAAAGAAGAAACTACGACGTTTCGGAAAGTGGCTCTGTTTCCAAAAGATTCGTGGTTTCTTTCTTAAAAAGTGCAATGCCAAAGCCAATCTCACTTGACTAGGGCCACCACGTGCATTTTGAGATTGAGAATGACGTTCTTACGGGTTTTGGTGCCGTGTATACAAGTCGGTACATGCCAACATTTCGGAGAAAAATACTGTCTCGCCGACGAGTCTACACGATGCTACAACCCAGAAGGCAGCCATCTTCGGACTAGCCGCCGCATAAACCTCGTATCCTGCTAACTTTGGTTATCTGTGCAGATAAAAGAATCAAAGGACAAGTTCGGAAACGTAAGTACAGAGGGAAAATTCTGGCCCCGCCTCAATTTGGTCTTTGACCTTTGCGTATGCCACCTGTGCCGTCAAAGTTTGTTGTTGGCGATAACCTTTGCGTGTATTTGGCTAGTGATTACGTCATAACGGATAATGTCCCGCGTGAATGGCCGGTTGGCTGGGAATTCCCCGGGTGGTGATTCTCCGTCCACACACGCCGTAGACACAACCACTTTGCAAAGTTGCTAAATGAATAAACAACGACGATGATAAGAATTCGGAAAACAAAACTTCAGTATGAAGATTGACATCTTGACATCTTCTAGTCGTGAAGATATTTACCGACGTTTCATTGGAATTTATTCCCTCTGTCATCGTAGTTTGCCACAGACAGCAAGTACCTCTGAAACGTCGGTCAGTTTCTACGATAATATACGATTAAACATCGCAGAAGACAGACAACTTTTTATTTCTGGTTGTTTGGATCTGATAATCTCTACCACCTGGGATACCAATGCTCTGTCATAAATACAGAAAGATAATGAGAAATGGAGAAAGAATTAATTGAAATGGACCGCCACAGAATTAGAAAGAGAGGTAGGGATGGCCTAGGATCACGCACAGGTAAAGGGATGGATAGAGACGGATGCAATTAGGGCAGAAAAGGAAAGTGAATAAAAAATTCAAGTTCGAGATGTCTGTTGCTCTGACAATGAGAGAAACAACAGTAAGGCCGGCAGTCAGTACCCAGAGGAGTAAGACAAGGCATGTTGTGTTGCTGCGAGCCCAAATACTGGAGCTCCGAGAATTTCCTGCAGAGTCAATACAAAGAGAGCATAATACAGAGAGATCCTGGTAATCCCATACGAAGAGAACCGATTAACCATGTGTTGGCTTCATTCATTCTTCCTTCCTTCTTTCCGTTGAGTACGATGCATGCAGAAAGAGAGAATTTGTTCACTGGATCGTGGCGAGTGACTTCCGACAGAAGCTCGTAGGTACGTCGTGTCAGGACCAGATTCAGTCAGCAGGCTGTCTCAGGTGGTTAATCACAGTCTTCTGAACCATCTTCGCGGAATCCATTGCGGCCAAGTTGGTACTGGGACAGGCTTCTCTGAGTTCTTCGGTTTTCCCCTGTCAGTATCATCCCGTCGATGCTCTGTATTTACTTTTATCACCTGGGAGACGGACAAAGGACCTGCTCAGAAGTCCGGTTCCACAGAGACATGGAAGTAGAAGGTTCATTACAGGGTTTAGTGAAACCTTTCCTGAGCCAGTTCAATGCATGTCACACCTCACATGTTATTTGTGTAATGTGCACTTTAAAATATTATACTCCCACCTATGTCTAGGTTTACCAAGTGGTTTCTTTCCTTTAAGTTTCTCGATGTTGAAGTTGTTTTCATATCTCTTGCCCCCACCCCCAATGTGTGCATCATATTTTGTTCACCTCAACCCTTGATTTGATCACCCTAGTAATTTTTGAAAAATTGTAGGCGTACCAATTGTGAAACCTTTCATCATAAGCCTATGTACATATTTTTAACCTTCCTGGTTTCTTAGTAGAAACATTGTATTACTAAATTTTACTACGAATTTGGCGATTTACTGGTAAAAATGCACAGCGAGGTCGGCTGCTGTATGATTTTAATCATTTCCTCCAGAAGAAAAGTCCTAAAATACGTTCACAGCCACAACTCGTATCTTTCTTTCATTAGTTTACTTCGTGTGGCATGTCTCGAGTGGTTGATTTCCTGTAAGCTTAAATGTCTTCCTTTTATACTTTTATGTTAATTAGTAACTCACAAACTAATAGACCCTGTTCTGATCATTGATACTATCAGACATTAAATATTCCGAGCAAACAAGGCCAGTGATTTTAAACTGATCTGTCGTCCGTAGCGTATAAAGGGCGAACTAATCTGATACAAATAACAGCTGTGTTTATTTATAGTTGTCCCCGAATTTTATTCTCAAAATCTGTTACCGGATCATGCCTGAAACTATGCAATACCCAGTGGGTTAATTTTGCTAAGTACCAAATCTTAGTAGTTTTGGACTCGTGTGTGATCGGACCTAGATACGAATGAACAAATCCAAACATTTGGATTGAGTTGTATCTTCAGGTTCATTTTGCTGGTGATTAATAATGCCTTCTGAAATATCGACTGATCTCAGCATTATTCTTGTGCTAATCATTCGACTGTCCGAGATGAAATATCACTTTATCTTGATTAATGACTCTGGAATACGATTTGCTGAAGTAGAGACTAAAATCTTTCTAATTTTGTTACAACTTTAGTGGTCAGAAATACTCAAAACAACAGAACAACGTTGGGGTTACGTGTTGATGTTTGTTATCAGAAATACTCAAAACAACAGAACAACTTTGGGGTTACGTGTTGATGTTTGATGGTTTTGTTGTTGTGTGATGACGCTGTATCTGTTACTGAAGTTATGTAGTGTCGATTTAAATGTTGTAGGTAGATTGTGAGAATGACGAATCTGAAGGAGTACTCATTTTATATTCACTTTACTATCGTTGTTAAAACTGCATGTTATTAACACTTTGTATTTTCTGTGTTGACTTCCTTATAAGAATAGAGGCTGATTTTTGTTAATTCATATTTTTAGATGAGAGTTTACATTTCTTATAAGTAAAATAACTAATAACTTAGATATTAATAGATTCTAGGAGAGTTAATTTTAATGATATGTGTTCAAAAGTGTTTAAAGCGGAGTTTGCATGAGTTTGTGAGCTTTAGCTGGTTCATAATTTCTTCTCTGTATTGTTACAGAAAAGTTGGGTCGCCGCCATGTTCATCTGAAGGTAAGAAATATTCTTTTTCTTGATACTATAGTAAATATACTTGCGTGGCGGCAGAAATGTTGGGCAAATTTTAACCACCTGACATGGCTAGTAGTCCGAGGAGAATTTATTATACTTGGTCGCCGTGAAAACTCCAGAGCATACAAATTTTAACAGTTTTTTTTATTCTTCCTAATTTCTTACAACAAATGGTACGGGCATTTACTTACTTAAGGCAACTATAAAGCCGTGAAGACCTCGTTATTTAGATATATTTGCTTGCGTTATATCTACCCAAATAATGACTGGGTTAGTCGCTTATAATAGTCCTGTCCAGGTATTGGCATTTATCAAGTGCACTTTTTTTAGGTTTATAGTCTATTCAAATTTTGAGTGAGACTCAGTACCATTATAATGAATTTTGTTAGAAGTCTAAATACAAATTCTATCTGAGATTTCATGTTCCCACGGCAGCAAGTATGATGATAGCTGTGTCCTGGGT
>NW_019060358.1:53632-68596 GCF_000696155.1 Zootermopsis nevadensis | reverse complement strand
CCCCCCCCCCCCCCAATTGATCTAGGATGGTACGGGGAGGGGTCACTCCTGATGGCCAGCTAGGGTGAGCAACAGAGGGTGAAAATCTTGGGACAGGGCGACATCTTCATTTTGACTCCGACTGCTCGTGGAATATTGGATTCATCCGCGAAACTCAATTTTCCGTAGGCTCCACATTTTTTTGGATAAGCCTATTTTATATCGGCAAAGATTTGGCCTGTTTCAACTCAGTGTTACGTGAAATCATTTTCTCTATCAGCTTTCACGCATGAGCTATGTATCGTGCACCAAGTTTTTCAGATACGATTTGGATTAGTTAAAATGTATTTGGTCCTTTTATTTACCCAAACAGAAATTCGAGTTCGCACAGCCTAATTCATTGAACGGACAAATGCCAGATTCCAAACCATGATACTGACTCCAGGAAAATATTGGTTATCATGTTACTGTTCAAATTCAAACTATAAAGATTTTCATCAGTAATGCTGTAATATTTCGTTGCAAGAACTCAGACTTCTGCCCTTGCATTATCCTCTCTCATTAACATAGCTATATTAACATATATTTTCTTGAAGGCAATTTATCTGGAGCGATTAATATTTTATACTTCCAGCATTTTAAGAGAATATCCATAGTATTTGCTGAAATGCTAAGCCACTGAGCACGAGCTATCTTAAAAAGTTAATTAACGTCCATGTATTCAAGACACCCCCTTTCTGTTGCGTAATCCGAAGGTATATTAACGTGTTTATAACAGCCTGCCTCTGTACCTTACTATGAGCCAACTGAATTAATTATATGCCCTCAAATAATGATCCTTCAATTTGCATTTCAATATTATTGTCCCGTCTGCTTCTAGGTGTCCCAAGTTACATCTGTTCTTCAGGATTTCCGACTCAAAGTTTTCTAATGGCTTATGGCTTCAACCCTGAAGATATATCCAGCATGTTTCTCCGAAACGTTGGCATGGACCTATAAAATTTTGTGCAGTTCTCATCTCAATTCATGCTACATGTCCCGCCGATTTCATGTCTTTAATTTATCACTCTGGTCATGTATACTGAAAAGTACAGTTGATGAAGCTACTCATTATGTAATTTTTACTCTCCTGTCACTTTTTTCTATTATGTCAAAGTATCCCTCTTAGCATGTAGCCCTTAAGCACCCTTAATCTGTCAATAAAATCTTCTCGGGCAATCAGCCGCGTTAACTGGTTGCCGTAGTAAACCGACGTTTCGGGAACTAACTCTCTCCCCATCATCAGGGTTCTGATGCGACTGGATACCTCGGAAGTCGCCTGTTACAGGGACAGAGTTTGTTTCCGAAACGTCGGTGTACTACGATAACCAGTTAACGCGGTTGATTGCCCGAGAAGATTTTATTGAATGTACTAGCCGCGAATGTCTCAAATCCTATACCCTTAATCTGTGTTTATCCCTTAATATGTGAGCTCAGAATTCACAGCAGTACGTAAGACGTGTTAAAAAAGTGATAGTGGAACCACGGTTCCGGAGAATTAGACGTAAATACGTCCTTACGGAAAGGAAGTTTATATATTGGCTTTATTCTAAATATTTCCTTTATACCCGCTCTACAATTGAGTAAAGTTTGATTAAGACTTTGCTTATTTAACTTGAATTAGTTACGCTTAAGATGGGTCTGTGGTAGCTGAATGTAATGTAAAGTAATGTAATGTAATGAAATCTAATGTAATGTAAGGTAAGGTAAGGTAATTTAATGTAAGGTAATGTAATGTAAGGTAAGGTAAGGTAAGGTATTGAAATGTTTTATAGGTAACAACAATGCCGAGTAAACAATTGACGTTTCCTGGGTGACAACAATGCCGAGTAAACACGACGTTTCCTAGGTAACCAGGTTACACTTTTTCGTTTCCCTTTTTTGCCGGATGACCCTTCAATATAGGCGTATTTACGTCAAAATACGTCCTCGTCTGAGACCTCTTGTAACATTTCTAAAGAATAGACCTTTTACAATGAGTGATATCAGCCCGTCGCTGAACCCCTATGCTGGAGACCCGCCTTCTGTCATCTATCCGCAATTGTTAAGTCAACATATTCGTAGCTAACCCCGTATAATCTGGGTGCCATTTCTTCCATCCTCAATGGTCGTAATCAAAATAATATGGTGAATTTTGGTACTACGAGTACAGTAACTGGTATTTTTTTTAGGACTGCGCGTTTGTTAATCCTATTATTGGTCATGATAATTCTTATTTGCAGTCGATTTTAGGCTTTGCTCGATAGGGAAATCGATTATCCAGAATGTGGCTTGGGTTGTTTGTACCTAGAAGCCCAATTCCTGAAATGTATATTGTACATTAGTATGAATAAAAATCATGTTTCTTTTAGATTGTTTTAAATGATTAAGGATTTTAATATGACACTGGAGTTTTCTTGTCATTATTCTGCGCTTTACACAAAATATATACTAGAAGAAATGCAATTCGAATTTAGAATTTTATTCCCTGCGTTTTAAATTTAGCAAATGCAGAAACAAGATTCTTTAGATCAGTGTTTGTAGAGTTTCGTATTCTGTTGACAAGGCGAATGTGCAGACGACAAACTCCTAGTTCTTTGCGACAGAAAACTTCCTTTTTAATTGCGAATGATAACATTGCATACTGGTTAATGTTTATAGAAGTAACCTCTAAAGAAAATAAATACAAAGAAAAACATTTTTCTAAACTACAGCGAAGTAGAACCTATTAGCACAAGATGTGTTTTTGTACTGACAATGCCGACCAAAGGCAGTCCCTTTGTCAGGAAATGTGCCGACTGGTCACACTGCCTAATTCACTGCGTATTCATCAAGTATTTAATACAGTATCAAGTATTGTTGGCGACATAACACGAACATACATTTATAATGTTTTTTTTATTTCTATGTCTAGACGCTTGTATTGCATTTTCCGCAATTCTCTTTTTTATTCAGTCAGTTTCTTGCCGCTCCCCGAATTTCGCCGCCCCAGGACACCTCCTAGTTTGCCTAGACGTTAAAAGGACAGTGCTCAGAAATACGCCGAAACCACTGCCTCACTCATAAGTTCCCACCAGCCATAACCGTTACTATCACAGCTGTCGCCATCTTGTTAAATATTAAGCGGTTTGTGTTTATGTGGCATTCGAAGGCCTGCGCTATGAGTTGGTAAGAAAGTATTCAAGTTACCGAAGGAAAAAAGAGTGCACTTCACTCTCAGAGTCGCAATTCGAAACCAGGAAACGCATTATTTCGCAGCAGGGAGCTTCACAAAGCAAACGGCCGCGAGAATATTTATAATAATTACACACGCATTCCTCGTCAGAACTTGTAGTTTTTCCGACAAAATCCATTATTCATGAAACAGGTGTGTTGAAAAGCTTGTCACTAGTTCGTTGCGAA
The DNA here is from genome assembly GCF_000696155.1 of Zootermopsis nevadensis. The sequence continues at coordinate 65,197 of NW_019060358.1, read as the reverse complement.
GTTAACGAATTGTCAGGGGCAAAATTTTCATTCCACAATTTTATGCTTGTGGAACATATTTTTTCTTTGTTTCTTTATTTAATAAAGATGTGAACTGCATTGACCTGCTTTAGGACGGGAGTCGGGCGCTCTTTTGTAATCGCAGTGATAAAGATCCGGCTTCCATAAAAAAGGCAATTCCTTGAGCCACTGAATAACCAGGACGACCCAGTATCTTATAGTTGGTTAACTGGTTCGCTCCTTCGTTACAGGATAGTCTTTCTTTTACGCAAACATTTGTATTCTTTATTTCGGAAAAGAGAGGTGATTAATTCCTATAGAATTATGTGCTGGAAACCAGAAGGAAGGGGGCGACTAGCAAGGTCCAGTCTTATACGAAAGGATAATATTAAAATGAATCTGAAGGAAATTGTGCGGCAGGGTGTGGGCTGGATTCAAGAGTGTCAAGGTAAGGACCGTTGGAGGATTAGCGTTGCATTAAGGGCGGGGAATTTCTTCACTGTTTGAGAGACTTTTAGCTTCTCAAGTAGGACGTATGCCTATATATTTGTTCCCCTTTAAAGCAGAAGTTTATCTGAAAATGTTAATATTTTTAATTGAGTTTCTACTTCAAATACAATAGGATGTGTCTCCCTTTCAAAGACTATTTTTTGTGCTCTTTGAGGAAAAATGATGTGTTTAGTATAAGAATCATGTGAAGGCAGTAAGAACTCTGTACTTGAAATTAAGAATTATTGATTACTAGAGCAACGCGCTCCTTCCGGAGCGCTGTCTCTATCTCATATTCTACTTCTTTACGTCGCTGTTCAAAGGTCTGATGTTTTAGTTCTTTACGTCGCTGTTCAGAGGCCAACTGTTCTTGGTCAGTCAACTTTCTACGTCCAACTCCACCCTTGCCAATCTTCGATATATTATTCGATAAAGACGTATTGTCTGTTAAAATACTATGGGTAATAACGGAAGGGGATTGTTGAAGCCAATATACCAACACAACAATACAGAGTAAACAATGATGTAATATTTTTTATTCTATGATTTCAAATAATAAAAGTGTAACACTTTTACATTTGTCGACAAATTATTACAACTGCCCAAACTACATTATTGTGTCTTGTAACCATAGCAGCAGTAAAACAATTGAAGCTCGGTAAAACAGATGTCAGCTGAAACGAAAGGCCTTTTCGCTTGCTTTTCAATGATCGGAATGCTCAGTGATTCCCTCTCCTCTCGACCCCTGTAGTTTCCCTTCGTGAGCAATTGTTTTATACGTGTATTGCACCGAAACGGTGGGCTAACATATAGTTTTCCCTGGAGGTGCAGCAGCTGGATGTAGGATGCCCGGAGCGAGCTCTGGGATGAGTGTCAGCGTCTTAGGTTTGTGAGGAACTGTGTTACATGCTGTTAAATCGCGGGATCTAAGCCCGGTATGCTCACAAAATGTTTGTATATGGTCTTGAAAAGCAATAACCGTATGAAACGTCTGGACTCCATACCGGGTTTTCAGTTCGCCTGACTCGATGTCAGAGGCGTGCCAGCAACACGTCTCCATGTTCAATGGCGCAGGATTGAAACGGGCATCCGGGTAATTAATTCGGTTATGCTTCCGAGGGGCGCTTATGTTGGTCGTTTTCGTTATGAGATCTAGGTCTGCCTCTAATATCACATGGAATGTTTTAAAGTCTTGATTCGTCTTTCGAAATTTTTCGCCATTTTAATTAATAATGAGATTAGATATATTAATTGAAATTTTGGGGACATTGTCTTAAAATTCGCCACAGCCACTTTATACCGTCTACAATAATTTATCATCGTCATACCATATGACGCTATATACCTGTTTAATTTATGTCCTGCGTAATTTGTTTAGTCCTGAGGGCCGTCAGTGGTACATTATATTTCACTCTAGTTTCAGTAATAATTGATGCCTGCTGACTACAGCTTAAGTTCCATATTATCTTTCCCCCATTCCGCTTGATAGCTGGTGGGAAGCATCCTTCCCGCTTTGAAATTCCCATGAAATGTTTATGGGAACAATGCTGCCTGCATTTTGTACTGCGCTAAACCAAGTTTGATGTTTGCTTATGAGAACAGAGGGGACACTTGTATGGAATGGAATAGAATTTCTCACTAAAGAAGCTGGATGGAAATACTTTTATTCCGAAATGTTGCTATCATTAGGAAGCTTTTATACGTATTTATGATACGCATGGCGGAAATGTTAAAATAACGGGGCTGGAAAAGAAATTAGGGAGAAAGCGGGGAAGGAGATGGATATAAATTATGAAGGAAAACGGAGGATACGAGATTAAGGTACCAAAGAAGTCACTTATTTGCTATCGCAACAAATTTATATGTGGACTTAGGGAAATCACAAGGAAGGTCTAACGGTCACGAAGACTTACGCAATAGAAGTCACACGCAAAGTTGCTTTGTGTGACTAATTTAATTGCACGAGTTCTTACCTGAGCAGGAATTAATTAATCAACGCTCCACACAAATTCTTGGGAAAGCCAGTTTGTAACGGGCCAGATATTTTGTATTACATTTACAGGTATTTCGATACCAGCCCGCCACTGAGCTCTGTTGAAGTCTAGTGTTAAACATAAGTTACGCTCCTTGTACCGTTCTCATAGGACATTGCTTTTGACATCGTAAAAGTTTGACGCCGTACGGATATATGCCCTGGTGTAATGAGAAGGTTAGCAGTTTCGAGTCGAGTTTATGTTCAGTGTAGGCCACAATTACTTAACTAACTTTTACTCTTTCACATAGTGCACACATCAGTATCACGCACAATAGCATGCTCGATTGGGTGTCTTATTACCTATTCATTCTGATTTTTATTGTCGATGTAGGCCTTCTGGGTTGTAACACTGTGTTGACTCGTAGGTAGATAACAACGTTTAAGAGAGTGAAGATGGAGGTAGTGTGTTCCCCCAAAACACTGGTTCTTATACACAAGGCATTAGAACCCATGAAATTAACATCTGCGTCTTCAGAACACTGGGAATATTTACAAGAAAAATGTAACAATATTCTGGTTGGACCACATTGTGTTAGAGGTTGGGAGCCGGTGTAGTTCGGTCAGTAGTGGCTGACTACGGAATTGACTGGGTTTCGATCCCCGACAGGGGTAGAGGATTTTTCCTCTAGCCTCTGCGTCCGTACCGGTTTTGGGGCCCACTCAACCGCCTTTCCAGTGGATACCGGGGTCATTTCCCCGGGGTAAAGCTCGGCCGGGGCGTGACGCTAACCACTTACCCCCATCTGGTGCCGATGTTGAGAATGATTTGAAGGTTTACAGCCTTTGCCCGCAAGCGACATTTTTTTAGTGTGTGCTGTGATGATATCAAGATGATGAGACTGGCAGGGCATGTAGAAAGCATGAGGTTTCACACGGAATATGTATACTAAATTTGTTTCGTAAATCTCAAATAAGAAGACCGATTGGAGACTTGCAAAGCACTGGGAGGATAATATTAAAATTGATCTTATACTAGCACGGCAACAAACTTTAATGGGAAGAGCAGTTGCACATTAAAACAATAAATGTAAGATTTTTTAAAATGTTATATTAAGGGACCACTTAGAAGGCCTAGGTGTAAAAGATAGGACACTATAAAAATTAATATGGATGTCTCCTGAAATGTAGCGCCATGTAGTCTAGTAGAATTTTACCAACGTTTTAGAGGTCCTTGCTGCCTCAATTTTTAGGACGATATTGCTTTGTTGATGGAGGCTACAACCAAGGAGTCAGCCATCTTCGTATTCACAGCCCTTGAGAACCGCAAATCCTACTACTAAAATGAATCTCAAACAACTAATTAATTTATGAGCTCATGTGTGGGCTTTTATAAACACGGCATTGAACCTTCTGGTTAAATAAAAACGAAATTGTTTCTGAACTTCCTGAGCGACTATCAGCTTCCCAGAGAATCTGCTCCGTGAAGTAGTTGATTAGTCTCAACGAATGTGAGAACAACGCGATTAAATCGATAACAAAATCTTCAGATCAGTCAATAGATATTATATATTCCTTGCATTTGTGAAGTAAGCTCACCTACATCGAATGCTAGCTACGTTAACTGAAGGTGTCGTGTTAAGATTTGGTTCTGCAGAAAAATAATTGAGGCTGCACCTTCGCATAGCAGTGTCCGTGGAGCGCTTTCTGAGCGTCTGTATTTTCTTTTGTTCTGTGATGATAGGGACTCTGCGATGGTTTTATCAACCATCTAAGACATACTGCAGTTTGTCTTAATGTTTCTGGAAGACCGCTTCAATAGAAGAGGCCAGTACTTGGCTGTAGTGCCAAGAGGAGTAAGACTGCGTAGGAGGACAAAGAAAATGTCAAGAAAAGGAGACAGGAGAAGGAAGCGCTTGAGGATCAGGAAGGTTTGAAAAAGAAGATTAGAGGACACAAACAGTGTGATGAAGATGAAAGCGAAGAATATGGAGATGAATAAGCATCTTCGAATTATGTGTGATTTGAGGTTTTCACAGCGGTGAGTATGAAGATTTCTGTCTTCTGGGTTGTTGCGCTGTGTAGTCTGGTCGATGTTTACCAACGTTTTGGAGGTCATACTGCCTCCGTCATCAGGTCGATGAGTATGAAGATTTCTGTCTTCTGGGTTGTTGCGCTGTGTAGTCTGGTCGATTCATCGCCCTGATGACGGAGGCAGTATGACCTCCGAAACGTTGGTATACATCTACCAGACTACATAGCGCAACAACCCGGAATACAGAAATCTTCATCTTCAAATTAACTACGACAACTTCTTGTACGTTCTTCCCGTCGCTCGATTGGAGATCATTCTTACGAATTGTCCTAGGGTAAAGAAAATTTTAAGTTAGTTCAGCGTTGTCAAAAGACGATCGAATTAATTTACCATCTCTGTAAACTTCATGAATCTATGGGACTTTGCAATCGATCTGTTTACTAAAGTTATAAGCAGCATTAAAGGGAGTTGTGCCGTAAAGTTACAGCTGATTTCTTCAAATTCAGTAATAAAGCGACGAGGGTAATAATGCGGTCACGGACATAAAAGCGAAATATCGCATTCAAACAACGTTTCAAATTGATATACTTTGTAGTTCAGAAGTTTATAGACAAATGTAGTTACTTTTGAAGCAGGTAAATGAGCCTGAAACTTTGAAAACCGGTCCATATGAACAGTTTGAAAACTATGTTTATTTCAATCACATTCATAGATTAGGAATCTATATGAACGGCTTAGTTCTACTGAAATTGTATGATGTCCGGAGTTTAGGCACAGGGATTATTGAAGCGATTCAAAACATGCTGAAATTAAGACGATTCGAATAGAAACACTGTAACCATTTTTCAAATGCTTTCGAAAAATTTCCTGCAAGTCGTTCATGGCGGTCCTCTTGGTTGTGACGCCTTGTTGACTAATAGGTGGATACCAGCGTTTCGGCAGAAAATAATGCCTCAATTTTCGGGGCTGACTAATCAACACGACGGCACTACCTTGAAGACTATTTGAACATATTCACCTCCGTTTTGCTAAAACCTAAAATCTTATATTTTGAAGTATGAGTTTTTAGGCTTCTTTGAACTAAAGGTTGTACTGACCTTCGCCATGAATATCTGTCGATGCGCGTGTTACAACTCGGGAATCGGGAGGTTTCAGTATTATTCTTTTTCTTTCTCTGGCTTGAGATGTTTCGACCAAATTTCTCTGCTTTTCTCATAAGCGGCTGTGGCCTGTTTTAAGACCCTGTTCTTGCATTTGTCTAAAGCAATCTTTCTCAGCTGGGGGTTTGCAAGTTTGCCTATCGGAGATTCGAACCAGGTACTACATGAATATAGTTAACATGCATTTTCTATTTACCTAACTTAGTCTCTAAGAAGATGAAAGAATATTGTTCGTAAGATGGAAACATGTATTTTGCGCTTTTACACAGTAACCAGAACTCGAATGCCACGTTTATTAAAGTTATTGCCTTTCAAGTTCATGTTATATCTCATTCATCTTATAAACGTATTTTACTCTGTAAACTTTTTCAATATAATTAAACAAAGTTAGCTCCTTTTCGTACACTTACATTTCTTTCTTGTATTTTATCTCTCCTGGCTTCCCACCATATTACCCGCAGACTCGAGGGGGTTTTGTTTTCAGCTGTTCTCACATTACATTCAGAAAAGAAACTTGCAAATTGAAGCCTGTTACTTACTATACTGAGTCTATATTCTCCAAAACGAATTTTTAACTGTCAAGTTTCTTATAAATCTCGCCAAAAGGAACATGGCTTCATATGTCCTGTGACGTATTTAAAAAGAGTTGGAAGTATGTCCAGAAATACAATTAATTTAATTTTTTTGGAGAACAAACACAGCCACAAATATCTCATGAAGTATTTTTTATCTATTTTAAAGTTATATTTACTCATTTTATTCGTATTAATATGTGATATGAATGGCATAGGCTTAACTATACTCTGGTATTTCCGAACCACAAGATATGTGTCATGCCCTCTTTCGTCTCCCGTATCACGGCAGGATGTTGTTTTCTGTTGTGCTTTTAATTTAAGGATCTGTCCATGAATCTCCACTAATTATTTCTTCCTTCCTTTACTCTGACCTCCTCCTCCTTCCCACGTCTCGGGAGTTCTTCACTGTTTTGTCTTGCGTCTCTTCTTGAAGAGCGTGCGAGTTCTTGGTCCTTCTTTCAGAACAATCGACTGTTTTCCTCCTGTCCGGTTTGGTGGATGGTTGTTCCTTTCGTTCATCTCGTGTATTGATCAGGGGTCACTTTGTTGGGACGGGCTCCGGTAATGGAGGAAATCAGTCGGAACGAGACGCTGGACCGGCCAAGTTTCAGTTTTTTATTGCCATAAATGGTGAACAAAGCGGAATGTGGGATCGTATATCTGATAAGATAGGAGGATAAACAGAAGTGGAACAAAAAGAGATCGAAGGGCAAAGAAGGAGTAATGTGAATCGAAGACCCAAACTGCGTCTGACCGCGTGTATAAAAATGTTATTCCTCTCCAACGCCTGTTATATTTCTTCATCTTGAGTCGTTAACACGGAAGTACCTTACAAATCTGCCGCTTACTTGTGTTTTATGTTACCTTATACTTTTCACATCAATAATAGGAATACGAGTCGTTCAGAATTAAATATTTATTACTTAATGAGTGAATGAACGAATTTAAGTCCTACGTACTGAAGATGGTGGGGCATGACTCACTGGTATTACACTTCCATTTTCTGAATGCCACCCATTTATACAAACTTTTTCACCAGTTACATGTACATAAGACCACATCTGTGCTCGCTAACATGATTCCATTTACATGCTGAATTAACTTAATGATCTCTGCAATTTGTAATTGATTGTTCTCGGTGCCTTCTGGTTGAAACCTCAATACGTTCTCTGATGGGTTTTACTTACTTGAACCCTTAGTTTAGGGCCAGTGGTAAATATATGTCCCACCTGCTTTAACAATCAGTAACAGAGCATTTTGTGTTTATGGGTTCTAATATTATTCTCGAAGTAAACAGCAGTTATTTCCTTAAAAAAATTATTAAACAGTTTATCTTCCAAATGATAAGTTTTGACTTAATAGGTTTAACATCTGTTTCTTACATTTTCTCCTTTCTGTTGGTTCTTCGCAATTTTCTCACACAAGTTCCATTTTATAACGCATTTAACAACGGTGTATCATCTAATAACGTTAAATGTTAATTGGTTCTCCGTCATTACCATCACCACGACTAGAATTATCTTTAGGATATTAGAGTACTTTATTAGATCATTTTACTGTTCCTAAACCCTAAATTATTTCTTACGACTTTTAACGGGCCTGTTTTAAAGTGCACAGTCACATTGTACAGTGTCAACAAGATTAATAATCGTTAATTGGAGAATGTGGTAGAAAATGGCCGAGGCGTATTTAGGTACTATCCCAGCATTTGCCTGTAGGTACTGAGAAATGTAAAATATCTCGTTCATTTTAGTTAGATTTCAAACTTTGTCCGGTATCTCCCCTTCCTTTTGTGTTTTTATTGTAGTGGCAGTGTATTCTCTGTTGTATTAATTGCTCTCAGTTAATTTTCGGTTTACTAAGACTGTTATGGTCAGTGACTAGGAATAGTATAATATTTTTTTATCGGGCAACCAGCCGTGTAAGGTTGCTTAATGAAGAAAACACCAACGTTTCATTGTCCTCATGGTCCCTGATCCTGAGGACGAGGACGAAGATGGTTCTCGAAATGTTGGTGTTTTCTGATACGACTGGTAGCCCGAGAAGAATTTATTATGCTAGATAGCCGTGAAATCTTCAGATAATAGGAAATAGGAATGGTATGCTTATTGAAGAATGTGAGGAAGTGAAGGTAATTATACCCGGAACTCAGTTTCTGGAAACCAGTGCTTTTTCCATAGAAGTCATCATAATCTTTCATTTGATTCTACATAAATTTTGAATATTGTGTAGAGCCGATGAAGTTTTGTACGAACAAACCGTGGTACAAAGAATTGTAGGCCACTTTACTTTTGTAGGCTCTATCTATCTGATAGGAAGCAGAACGGAATTTGCTATAATCAGTTTTAAATAATTTGATGTGAGGAAGATTTTGTATTTGGTCTCCATGCTTGGTTTGTTTGGACTGCAGTATATATAATTCCTACAAAATTGATGACTGAAAGTAATATCAGGCCGTTAAAATTACACCAGTGGTTGCAGTAAGCTTTAATTATTTATTGTAAACCAATACGCTCGAAAACCCTAGTTAATCTCTAATTCAGAGCCACATAAAAGTCACAAACTGGTAACTGCTGGTGGAACGTCTAATTGCGAATGGCCTGCCCTTCCTAGTGTAACTCATACACCAATATAATAATTATATTATTATACGAAGCGAGAGTTTGATTAGGATAGAGCGACGGGAGCCTTGTTTTTTGTAACGGGCTGTCGCGCCATATTCGTTATAACTCTGCTTCGTATTTCAAAGGTACTTATTTCGACTCTCGGCTATTTTGAAGACTTTTGTTGCTTTCGTGCTGCAGGTAATTATCGAAATAGTATATTAAAACGGACATCAAACGCTTCTTTAAAATTTCACAGTTGTTTTGACATACGTTTATCACATTTCGCTTTAATCGTATTAATTATTTCATCTTTTACAATTGCTTTAAACTCTGTAGTTAAGTTGCGTTATGTAGACCAAGAAAACAAATATCTGCGACACAAGACACAGTAATACCTGTCTCAATTATTTATAAAAGAAAACAAACAAACAAAGTTGCCGTCGTCTCCACTTTTAAATTTCCCATTAGAAAGTTTTCATGTTGAATGTTTAGACACTTCGTTGTGTCCGAAATCTAACCTAATGAAGACAAGACGCAATGTAAGCAATTGTAAATAATAACGATTTTGAGGCTCGTACATGTATCAATTTACCTAGTCCATGAAGACATTAAGAAAAATAACACGAATCACAAGAAACTAGTAGAAATACTCTCAACGTCTTTCTACATATAAACAAAACTGTTACAGTCTGACAAAAGTTTTGATTGTTTCCTCTGTACGGCACAAACAGCGTTTCAGATTGTTACTAATGAACCTTTAGGGATTGGGGGTTTGGGGCTATGTCCTCTACTCGATTACATGCCCGTAGAAGACAACACTGACAGTGTGAATGAGTTTAAAATATAATTGCAGGCACGTACATGGTATAAAACTAAGCAAATTTTAACGTGAAACAGCTTACATGCAATGGAATGTGTTTGTTGGCGTTGGCCGCCAGAATAACTGGTAATTTGTGCGCGACAATGGCTCCTAATCATGCCTTTTACCTATCGCGTAGGAAGAACGCAACAGGAAGACAGACGGACCTGGGCAGGTTCTTAAGTAGATCTTCGCCGACGCTAGAGCGTGAAGAACACATAGAAAGGAACTAATCAACTAAAAAAAATTGTCAATATTTAAAACTAGACAACTTTACACCGTGTATCATAAAACATTTTGTGAATCCGGGTTGTTGTATTTCATAGCAATGTAACATAATTCATTGTTTTGTAGCATTCACGATCTTTGTATTATGTATCGATGAGTGGCTTAATATAAGGCGTTAAATTCATAGCCGCTTAATCATGTATCATCAGCATAACTTCGCAGGGGAAAGCTTTCTTTTGACGTAAAATGAAAGTGAACTACGTAAGATTTGAGGTTTTCACAGCGGTGAGTATGAAGATGATTCATCGCCCTGATGACGGAGGCAGTATGACCTCTGAAACGTTGGTAAACATCGACCAGACTACTCAGCGCAACAACCCAGAAGACAGAAATCTTCAAAGTGAAATACGTTTTCATACACGAGTCTGTGCGTGTGGTAGTACGAAAACTGCATTAACTTTCAGAAACCTTTAAGCACATCTGGAATGATAAGAATTTCATGTATTGTCGGGAAAGTTTAAAGTAATACTTAAGAATGAAGACATTGAAAGTCAGACTTCTAAAAATTCTCATCACTGCAAATTAACTACAGTCCTTGCCGAAACGTTGGATAACTATCAAATTCTACTCGGCTCAATGCAGAAAGACGAAATCACACGTGGAACTCTAGACCCGAAAACCTGAGAACAACAAATATGAATTTAGAACTGTACAGTCGCCACGTTGATGTTATTTATGATAGCGATTTAATCCATTAAAACATGGCGGTAGCTATACGTACCACCAGCTGTAACTCTGTACATTTTGCTCACAAATATGTTGACGGGCCTCTTATCATTATCGGAATAAGTTGTATTAAAAGAAGAAACCAGATTATCTTTGTAGGGGAGACGTGTTCTTTAAATTGAGTTACTAATTGATTTCTTAAATATTACTTAGAGGAACTTCGATTTCAAACGGTTGAATGTATGATGGCATGGAAATGGAGTAACCTTCAATGACATAATGTTCGTACCAAGTTTTGTCGAGGTCCTTCAGTCGTTGCAATTGTTATTTGGGGATATCAGACATTGACGGATACGACAAGCCGAACTGTCTTTAGGAAGGGAAGTAAAAGTCCAATATTTCCCGAATTCACGTTTTCGTGAAAAAGTATTCAGGCTGTTTGTCTTGTCTTGCGAATGGCGTTCTTCCAGATCGTCAATAAAATTCACATCTTCCAAGGAAGCAGCAAGAAAAATTGTGCTCCATATACGGACCCCATAGAATATTCTTGGTGTGCTGCACCTCAGCTCACCCAGGAATTGGACGTTTTAATGATGTGCACTCGTACAAATATATGCATCTGTATGCAGGATTGTTACAACTCTAGAGATAATAACTCCATGGAATAGAGTCCTTCTTGGAAAGCTAATTCTGTGTTTAGCTAATCAGAAAAATTCCCGGCTTTTATGGAACGCGAAGGTTCATTACCTTGTTCACAAGAGCCCGACACTGGCCTTAATCCTGAGCCATATTAATCCAATCTCCACCTTCTAATCTATTTCCATAAGATCCATTTTAATAATATTTCATGTCTTATCCCTAGGTCTTCGAGCACGCTGTCTTCTCTTCAGACTTTCCGATCAAAATGTTGCATGT
>NW_019060358.1:27663-53615 GCF_000696155.1 Zootermopsis nevadensis | reverse complement strand
CCCCAATGCGCGTAGAAATGCATTAAAGCAACTTTCAACTACCACGAACTGAAAATATCTTCATAATTCAATTTCTATAATTTGAAGTCACTTGTCGATTGAGGCTGTTCCGTAGCTCAGGCGGGTAGACCGCTGGAATCTCGCCTTGGAAACAACATTTCGGTCCCGAAGGACTTCGAGTGAGAGTTGTGGTGGACGAATCGGCACACTGAACAGATTTCTCTCCGAGTTGTTCTGCTTTTGTCCGCTTTTCATCATTCCAGCATTGCTCCATACTCATCGGTCACCGTCCCACGTGGTGTGCTGTAGCTCAGCACAGGAGCGCAGTTTCGTAATGTTGATCCTATGTCAGGGCTTCATCTCTGACACAGCACTTGACTGGTAGCGGAGTAATGGTAATCTAGCTGTTTTCTGAATGGCTCGTTAAGATCATCACTTGACAGAAATCGCCGTCAAACTTCTCTTTCACTGTACGCCCCGGGTATGTTTTACTTTGAGCTTCAAAGAAAGTAGTCGGAAACTTTGATTACGGGAACTTTCCATCCTTGCTACAGGTCTCAACCGTCTTAATTTTGCTACGAAGTAATATCGATATTATTATATCTTTTTCGCGTATCTGCACGCTTACAACTACAGCCATTGCTCTCATTTCTACGCCTTGTTCAGGCTTTTTGCGCTTTGTCGAAGCTCAGCTTAGCTTGTTGATCCATAAAACCGATTTGGTGCGGCCGCAAATTTGTACATTTTAAACATTCCTTCCTTCTGTGTCTCTCGATCAACGAGTATCTTATTACTATGGGATCTTTTTAAAATAATAACTACTGATTTGAAAGTCCCTGGTGCTGCCTATATTAACCCGAAACACAGCCCAGTGTTTCTGAAAATTCCCCATCTGAAGGCACACTAAAGAACAGACAGTATCTCACGGCAGATAAGACAATTTATTATTGAAATGTTCTGTGTGTAGACATATTGTTCTTCACACTTAATTATGTTTTTAGTCATACTAACTAACTAACTAACTAACTAGGTGGCTTACCGAACCCGAAGGTTCATCACCAGACCCTGTCCTGGGCCAACAAAATCCAGTCTCCTTCAACTCCTATCTCCCATAGATCCCGCCTGACATTATCCTCCCATCTACGTCTAGGTCTCCCCAGCGGTCTCTTCCCCTCAGGCTTCCCAACCAATACAGTTAAAGTAAATAACATTTACATAATTTTACGAAGAATTAATAAATGACGAGCAACAAGGTGACTTGTCCAAAAGTGCTAGCCAAATACCAAGACAGGGGCTGTTAAAATGTGTACAATTGAGTGTATGCATAGAAATTCATCTTTTATGATGAAGTCACAAGTCACAACGCGGTATGCGCAGACAACAAACGATATGCAATTTAAATCGCAATAAATCGCGTTCACTGTGTTAGCAGCGCCCCTGAGTGTTATTCCGTTAGATATAAATAAAGATACCGAAATTTAACAAAGAAACAAAATAACAGACCGATCTGGTTATAGAACAGCTGTTTATTACCACGCCTTATCGTCTGTTGCTGAACGTGCAGAAACGAATTTGATTTCGAAATGTCGTGGTATTCCGGTTAAGAAGCGCCGACCTATTCTATACAGACAAACAGAAGAAATAAAAATTGTTTAACCCTATATATTTTTATCTCTAGATGTTTCGAACGAAGACGGCGAGACATTCATCTTGCGCTGACAGTTTGATACGAATATATACTTTGTCTGCAAAGTATTTCTTCTTGTTGAAATAAATCCCATTCATTTAGGTGTCACTGCAACTGAAGTCGGCTACAAAAGAAGGCAACTTAAGCTTTCATTCAGTGTATAAAAGAAAATATAAAGGTCAGGGGATAAAGTAGTCTTCATAAATGGCGAGGCTAGCACCAGGCTTATAATAAACTTCATTCTTCTTATTCACACACCCATACCCACACACATATGCTGTGTATCTGCATATTTTAATACTATAAAGTCCTGTCTGAAGAACATCTGGTTGCGAGCTACGTGGCTGACAGAAGGATGCTGCCCACACCGCCAGTTTATTGATGTAGAATACGTTACGTTTTACGATGAGCTACAATACATTCATAATTCAGAAATTATGAATAGAATCAATAATTGAACTTGTCTTACACATTAACTCTTTAAAGCCTAGTGGAAACAATTGTACAAAACGCGTTAACAGTCATAACACTTCATTTTGTGTTTTGGATTTCTTATGATTCTTTGAGTAAACGGAGGCTATTTCCTTAAACAGCATGAACAAAGTGACGTTTGTAATGGATTCAGGTTGTGTTTAGTAATTGATGTAATGTTTGTCTTCTGTGAAAACTATTGTAGCTTGGCACTAAGTGTGTTTTCAGGTGTAAACAGTTTTGTTTGAATGCATGATTTTATATATCAATACATTGCAAGATTATTAAGTAAAGCTATCCTGCTACGAGCCATGTAGGCGCTCAGGAAGAGAGGAGTATAGCTTCTACTCATTCTCAACCTCGTCACTAGAAGTGGATGAGTGGTTTCCGCCCGGGGAAAGGATCACCCGGTAGCCGTTGGATGTCGTCTAGGGCCTTCCGAATTCAGAGACTGCAGAGAAGGCCTGTGCGTATTCCGATACGGGTTGCAATTTTCCAGTCTAGTTTTAAAATGACATTATTGATACCAAATGGGATGTGTTCTAAGATACTACTATTTACGACTATGTGGAACTTAATTTTATATTTACGTGCTCAACTTAACAATTCTTACATATATTATTTAGCGGATAAATATACGAAGGGATTTATAATGTTTTGTATTAACTAATTTTAAAATGGAAATTATATATTTTTCAATCCCCCCCAAAGCTTATATTCAGTTTTAATTCAGTAATTAATTACCCGTTGTAATTTGAGTCGAGTGCTAGTTCAGTTTGTCCAGAACACATGCGCGTTGTGGTTTAACTGTGTTAAAACAAACAGGCAAGAAGAAAATACGTAAAATGAAGCCGAGGGTTCAACAATAGGAGTAATTGCTTCTCTGGATTTGAGAAGAGTACTTCTAGGTATTTTCAGCTGTTGACGTTACGTAGCGTGGAATAAGTTGTGGTAGAAAGATTACGAGTGCGGATAGAGATGGGTGTGGCAGGACAAAACATGCATCTATGCATTTAAAATACCAACACATTTCTAAATCGGCTATGGAAAATTATTTGAGACTTCTGATACTTGTATCATTCAAATAATACATTGGCATTTATCAGTCTTCCGTTTTATGCTTTTTCGATTTTTGCAGGGGCGCGATCCCCCTCTAAAACTAGGGTTACCTGCAGGCTGTATAATGTCGCCTTGACATTTCTGTGTATGTAATTGCCATCTGTCGGTTCAAGAAGTCTCTGAGGTCCAAATATTTTCATGACGTAAGCTAACATCTGAACGTCTTGCGTTTATAAATGTTCTAATTGACCTGATTCCTTCGAAATATTAACCAGTCAGTTCACATCTCCATAGTCTAGTTACATCTTTGTATTATCTACACTTTTAAGTTCAGACATTCTGGTTGTGTTCTCTTGTCCTGAACTTTCTCGACAGAAAAGTCTTATGCTTGTAAACCATTTTTTATAACAGGATAAATTACAGTATTCTGGTTCAACGGTAAGTGACCATTTACGGTAAAATTTGTAGTGGGTGGCGTTGATCCAGGTTAGTCCAAAAGACATCAACTGCCGCTCGGAAGAACATAGTAAAGTCCAAGAAATAAAATGTCTTTATTTATAAATCTGTGATTCTGTTATGGAACATTTTCTAAGTAATTTGAGATAAATTAAAGAAAGAACCTAAAATACAGTTCGTGTAGTTTGCAGGCAACGGTTCTAATTAAAGATGTATCAGTGGAGCGCCGTAACGTAGATACATTGCTTCTGTAATAAAATCAACTCCAGTTCTCTTACTTGAGGTATCGTTTACTTGTTTACTTCATTGTGCGTTTCTCGCATAAGTAACGTACTTAATCATACAGCAGACGATCGAGATGAGGTAAAATACTCCGACTGCTTCCAGCATTACAAAAATATCCTAGAAGGAATCAATAACTAAAACCCACTTTCATTGATTTGGTCCGGAATTTTCTTTTATATTAAAGAACAAGAATCCATATGCAGTCATTTCATAGAATGGGACAAATGTATTGTTGATACTTCATCAGAATTGTCTTCATATTCGTAAGGTAACGTAAAACAGAAGTTACTGAGTTAAGAAGCGAACATACTACAGAAATCTGTGGTGTCGGATGACAGGTGGATTGAGTCTGTCGTTATATTCATGAATTTGTGAGTGACGTATGCTAATCATCTTGCCTTAGTCTTCCTGAGGGACAGTTACTTCGGGTAGACAGAATGTAAGGCGAGTGGATGAAATCGAACCTCCACTTCCTTGAAACCGAGCGCGTGGAGGGACGCTCTGTCATCTTCATCCCACATTTCGACGGTTGGAATGGGACAAGTTGTCACAGTCCGGAAAGATTACCCCCGGACAGCGATTCCCTGCGGAGAAATCGATCGTTCACAGTTTATAGTTTACATAGCATAAGCGATGACACCGTAATGTCCGAGATCAGAGTTATGTCACGGACCAAGTCCGCCATGTTTATTCTTGTCAGAAGTTCTGTAACGTTACGTTTGTTTGCTTTAATAAACGAACTAGCTGACTATGTGATGGACGACTAGGGTTTCGATTCCCGACAGGGGGCAGAAATTATTCTTTTCGCCAACACATTCAGATCGGCTCTGGGTCCCACCCAGTCTCCAGGGTTCTTTATTCGCGTAAAAGTGTTTTTGTCTTACCCGTTGTCGTGGTGTATTTGATATGACAACTGATTGACTTATGAACACAAGACCGGAATTCTGAAGAGAGTTTGTCGTTGTTTTCCTGAAGTTACGTACAGGAATTAGGGTATAGTGTTTTGAAATTGACCGCGGCGTCTACCGGCTGTATTCTTCTCGGCGTGCACTGTGTAATACACCAAGGACATTTGCCGGCTGTGCCGCTAGGATTAAGAAATGCTGCAACCGACGCAGTTATCACTGTTTTGATGTATTTCCGCCACAACTTGGTGCACTGATTGTGTATCGACATTGAACCGTTTTAATAATACGGATGTATAATTAATTTTAGGACAACGTTCAGCGACATTTAAAACCTAGCGTAATAACGGATAAGAAATTTATGTTTGCAGGTCGTTTGTCACCCTTCACCCTCAACTTAAATATCACCGAACTTTTAAGAACGAAGGAACATGAAAGTAAGAATCATCAGTCTGTAGATTAAATGCAAGGCTGCACCGACTGTGAGAATGTACTTATACTTAGATGTGGATTGGGAAGGAAACGTTGGTTCATCTCGAGCTATAATTTTACCATTCTTTTGTAGGAACTGAGATTTGTGGTTCCATCCGTCTACTAATGTAAGAGGCCTCTGTACTTGCCTCTCTTTTGTTTTGTCTTTTAATCCTCTGCGTAATTTGAAAATTTCTATGTGACCACTTCTGTGATCAAGTTCGGGCACACCTGATATATTAAAGGCTTTCCTTCCTTTGCATTTCCGATAGCAGTGACCCGGGATATGTAATGGGGAGCTGGAGATGATATTTGACTCCCGAGCCTATGAGATGGTAATCAATTCAGAAATCCCCGCGCTTGCTGGAGGGATTGAAACCCTAATGGAGACGTCATATTGATTGATTGTTTTTGTCCACTAAAATGACAATGTCAGTCTGACGTCAATTGCTTGCGACGGGGAAGCGAGGTTGTGCTAACAAGCATTGCCACGTGTGTAGTTTCCACGTTTTCACATATAAATAAAACATAATGAGGTGCAAGAAACGTGTTCGCACGGATGAAACAAGAATGGCTTAAAACTTCGGTCTCTGATATTTATATAATACCATACAACGTATAACATAATGAGATAGCTGCAACATGCAACATGGGTAGATAACATCAGAAATGCAGACAGCTTTTCTCGTTAAAAAAAACCTAGTCTCAGGTGTTACGACAATCCTAAAATTGATCTAAGAAAATGGTGTAAAAGTGTGTATTTGATTCAGAAGGCTCAACGTAGAATCCAGTGCAGACGTTTATGCAGTTCTGAACCGATAAGTGATAGAGGACGGGGATATATGTTGCCAAAATGAATAACTTTCAGTGTTGTAAGAAAGACCCTGTGCCAAGGAATTAGGAATAACAGGTCTTTGAAATATCCTACTTTGTATATTTAATATTCTAGGTTGTGTTATATTAGATCACACAATGAAGGCGTTAAAACATACGAGGGGCAGACAGAAAGTGGGAGTCACAGATGACGTCAGACATTTTCCCTGAGATAAAGCGACTGGAGCGTGATACTAATCACTTACCGCCATCTACTGCTGAGGTGTGCAATTCTTCGAGCGTCGTCTTCACACACCCTTGTTCCTCAACGGCGTGGTTCTTAACGCTGAGTATAGCCTACGTGTGGTCCGAATATGAGTTATTTGCTTAAAATCTCCGTAGAAGCATGGGAAAGGCAACGATTCTTTGACGCGTGCATGAAATAGGTGGAGGTAGTTTATGACTAGAGTTTCGCATCAACAAAGGGAATGAACTGGTGATGATGAAGGCGGTGGATTGAGACTGCATCACGGGGCCTTGGAGCAAGTTTTAGAGCGGGAGACCCCCTGCTGTGTTGGGCATTCATTCAACGCAGCTAGGTTCTTCATCACCAGAGTCAGAGAGAAAGACCACGTTAGACGGGGAATGGCTGATGTAGTATGTAGTTCACAGACCACGGAATAGTCGAGCACTAACGTCATGGGTTGTTCTGTAATCAAAATATAATAACTTATTATTTTATATTATACAAAATGGTGGTTAACCCTCTAAAGCACTGTGGTAAGTAGCCTATGTGTACCACCTGGTTTAGGATTCAGGAGTTTTGCGTTTTGATCAAAGAGTGGGTTGTTTATTTACTTATTGGTTTTATACGGGCCACAGAGTATTGTTTCCGTAAATAACATTAATACCTTCCTGTTTGTAATGGAGAATAATTATGATTTCTCCGAGATATTAATTGAATTTAACAAAATAAATAAATTTGAACATCTACTGTTTCATTTTCCTCCAAAGAGGATGAGTTTGTCTCATTTCCAGTAAAATTGTAATTAAATTGAACATAATTATGAAGCGAGAAATTCATGTACATAACTAGGAATATCGTAAGTTAATTATATTTTCTTGCCACCTAGTACTGCAAGGATACAATAATTTACAGGGCATTTAGCTATAACGGTTAAGACAAGGAATATATGCAGAAATGTTATGGGGAGACCTCGTAATAAACAGCCAATTGAAAGACCGAGAAAAATATTGCCACAGGTGTATATATTCTTTTCTCACCCCACCCACTAAGGCAGAGAATTTCGAGTATTCAATCAGAAGGAAGAAGGTGCCTGATTTCCGTCAATTTGCATCCACACGATTGCTATAACAGTCGTCTAAAGCAATTTCTATGTAAATGGCCGTGTGGTCAGATTATTAACATCTGTCATATGTATTTCTTATGTAAATCCACCACACGCTTTTTATATACAATTGGTTCCTTTATTCTTATGAGCAAATAGAGATTCAGTTGCTATTGCTGCTACTGAAAATGATAAAGTCAGTAGAATGTTATAATAAACAACAGTCAAAAATAATGACCACTCTGTATAGTTTACCACCTCTAGAACTCTTGCGATCTCTGGTTCGAGTCCCATTCAGGGTACAGCTGTTAATAATAGGTAGACGCCATGCTATGGACAGTGTCTCGTTCCATGGTACAGAGTGTTCAAAAAGTTTGTTTACAGCAGAAAACAAAACATTTACTAGGATTTATTTATAATAAAGTATTGGAAATATGTTCGTTTTGCATTTAACACAATGTCAACAGTAAACAACTGTCATATTTCCAATATCTGCATGTTGTAGACATGCAACTACGTTTGTATTGTAGAATCTTTTTGGATATTTTTATTTGAATATAATGTTTGTAGCGAGTTAACCCTTTCAGAAGTAATTCTGAATCCGGATGTGAAGAGGGGCCCGATCCGTGACAGCCAGTTGATGTCAATGCAATTTTCTGTGAACCCTTGAGTTTCATGAAAGACAGAGAATTCATTGATCAGCTGGGAAACTATTAGAATTTCAAAATGGCTCTGTTTCATGTAGTTTATTTACTGCGACTACTGGTACTGCTAAAAATTCTGCTGTTGCTGATGATAAAAAGTATTATATAATACATTTTAATGTGGTGTGTTTCGTCTCTTGAGCCTGAGGCCCAGTTACATCATAGTGATTTATAGACACATGCAGACCGTGGCGTCATAGGGATAAGTTCTTCTTAACAACAGCGAACACCTGCAAGGACAGAACGGAAATGTCACTTAGTTGAATGTATCTGTTCTGAGCACTTCCGGTGGTCTGGTCCCCTTATCAAGACGTTCTAACATTAGAACCGTGTCACGTACGAGGTGCGATCGGAAAGTTTCCAGACTGCGCCTATAAAAACCCGTACACTTATCTAAGGTATTAAATTCATCTATCACCCTCGAAGTAGTTCCCCTGGGAGTGAACACAACGATCCCAGCGCCGCTGCCAAGCCTGGAAGCGTCCCTGGAAATCTTTCTTTGTCAGCCTGTCAAGCACCATCTGCGTTTCTGCCTGAATCTCTTCTATCGTCTCAAATCCCCTTCAATTTAGCTGAATTTTCATCTTTGGGAAGAGGAAGAAGTCACACGGAGCTAAATCCGGCTAATAAGGAGGGTGCGGGATGACGGCCATGGTGTTTGAGGCCAAAAACTGCCGAACTTTGAGGGCGGTGTGCGCTGGCGCGTTGTCATGATGCGTCGCATGTGGAGTTCTTCCTTTAGAATCAGCTGACAGGTCCCATAGCCTAGCCCAACAATGTCGCACAAGTCGTTGATGGTACGACGTCGATCTTCGTAACATTTTCGGGCGTTGTGCTCGAAGATGGTCGGCCAGAACGCTCGTCATCATCGACAGAGATTCGGCCATTTTTAAAACGTTAATGCCACACAAAAGTTTGTGCACGACCCATTGCGAACTCCCCAAATGCTTGCTTTAGCATTTCAGAGGTTTCCGTAGCCGTTTTGGCGAGGCTTTGGCAAAATTTGATGCACACGCCATTCCGAAATCGCAGGAGGGTCGGTGTAATGCACTACCAAAACGCCCGTAACTAAGAAACAAATGCTAATTCGATGATGCTGGCTGGCACACTGATTCACTATGAATGTAGGTCGCACCCCCTAACGGCAGAAGCTCGTACTACGTCCGGTTCGCCCGCTATTGACACAGTCTTGAAACTTTCCGATCGCACCTCATACTTCACAATGAAGCAAGTGATAAGATTCTACGTTCTAACGGTGGTTAAGACGTCGATGTTATTCTTCAGAATTATTCGAATTGACATCCACTGTATGGACATTATGAAGTATCGCACCGATGTTCGGAATGTGTGAAGCTGCACGCCTTCGTATAATTGCTCCTAGGTACAAATACACCTTTACTTTTGTTCTAATGGCATTCCAGAACGTTATTGGGCGCTAAAAGAAGGTCGCAAGAACACATCCGTACAAATGTGACACAATGGTACATTTCGTGATGGGTTGGGTTAGGCGATGGTGCTTGTTTCTTTATCCTAGCATTCGTCGGGTAAAGTTAATAAGCAGGTGACGCATTTTGAAAACACGCGGTAATGTAGTGATGATAGAGCCCACAGTGCATGTCACCAAAGAGGGCGCAGAAAATACGTGACGAAATTGCATGCCTGAGTTCAAAGCAACTAAACAATTCGTGAGGTTTGTCCTATGAAGTCAGCTGCCTATTGTCCTAGGTTTTTAAATGACTCTGATGCAAGAAACAAAAACGAAACGAAACAAGGGAATGATGTTGGAAGAGTGGAAATGGTTTCATTGCCGGATGGAAATAATTGTAATTTGGAATAATTGTCGGGTGAATCAAAATAAAAATGCTGTCATGTATGAAATTCGTGTTTCGATGCTGTGAATGCTATAATTAAGAAGTCTGCTGACCATCTAAATAAGCATACATCCAGTACAGTGGTCTTGGACCGCTTAAACAATGGAATCGCAGGTTCGAATTCCACTAGGGGCACCGACCAATGCCCGCCGGAGGGCACAACAAAATTTCTGAAGAATGCAATTCTTCATAATTAGTTCTGAATCTAAGAAGACCTTAGGGCCAACCAAAGCTGTGAAACCTGTAGAAGTTCTGTGTACAGTAGCTGTCAATTGCGACAGAGTTACGGAACTATTCTTTTGCAGCGATGTTCTGATTGTAAGACGCAGGCCGTCCGTGCCATGTCGCTTTGTCTGGACGTGCTGAATCCTGCACCATTGTTTCCACATGATTTTATCTTTCCTTGCCAATGTGTGAGGTACCAAAGCCCTGCCTGGTCTGTATTCCACCTTAAGCGCGGGTCTTCCCTACAGACTGTCGTATTTTACAGGGATTGAGTGTTTACGTTAAACGCGTTAGTCCGATAACACTTAGAAAAACGAAAAATAAAATATCTTCTTGTACCCTTGTGGATCAGTTGTAATCCTGTACACTGTAATACAGCAGAACCACTCAGATAAGATGCATCGTTAGCCAGCTAGGCATTGCTAAATTTGTTATGCTTGCCACGAGCGTAAGCCTCAATCAGCTGGCTAACAACAAACCGAACGAAAAATATTGTAGTTTAAATTTACGTTTTAGTTTTTTGTAGGCTTCCTAATTATTTAAAACAGTGAACCATTTTGAGAATCCAAATGTAACCGCTTTTGAATTTAAGCTTAATATATAAAACAGGCATTGCAGTTTACCAGTATGCTTCAAATTTACATTTGTTGTATAATTGAGAACTTTCAGTGCGGACATCAGTATAAAATTTTTATTTAAACACGTCTAGTTGTTTTATTACTGAAAAATCTAGCGGGATTCGAGACAGAAGACAGACTCATGAGATATGATACCTGAAGACAGAAGCAGTATATTTCTCCGAAACGTTTGAATGTACCCACAAGTCACAACCGAGAACAACATTGACAGAAGATACACACTTCATTCACATTATTCGTTCGTCATTTTACCAACGTGTTCTGCATAGAAACCTCAAACGAGGAGCGTCCTCTTTTTAGTCCCCTGCGGAGACAGAAGATGTTACAAATGATGATCGCAGACTCGGAACGACTGGGACATCCATCTCCTGGGATAGCAGTGAGGCTTGATAATAGCGTACCCAGTGTCAGAATGCTGCAGCGGTGATGGTAGCTAAATCCGGAACGTCCTTCTGTTATAACACCTGCAATGAAATAACTTTCATTATTCGAACCGAGAGTTGTGATAAGCGAAACATTCCCTTGGAAACTGTTTTCACTGCTATTCGTTGTAAATTCCAAAGAAACTACACAATTATTAATAAAGTCTTCTCGGGCTATCAGCTGTGTTAGATGTTGATTAATCGCTGACGTTTCGAGGAATCGCGCTACGAGCCACAGTCAACTACAGCCTTGAAAATGAGGACAGATATGGTCCTCGAAACGTCGGAGATTAATCAACATCTAACACGGCTGATAGCCCGAGAAGACTTTATTAATGAAAGCCGCCGTGAAAGCTTCACATCATATGAAACTCCACAATACGTCGATGTCAATAGATCCTGTTTAAGGAAGGCGAGTTGTCGCCGCTAAAGTTCCGGTTCATTCCCAGGTCAGTTAGTTTCTGGTTTTAAGATTAAACTACAGAGACTTTTCCTCTGAATTCTCCCGTTCCTCATTCATCGCCCTGATGATAGAAGCAACAAACATATCTGAAACAACAGTGAGACTATACGACGCAACAACCTAGTCTGTTTTAATCTTTGTAACCACTTACTGTAGACGATACCTAAAGATAAATTTTCTTGGGTTTAGGGATAAACATTTTTCGTCTGACATTAAACGTTACGTATCGAATTATGAGGCCTGTGATAAGCTTCCGGACGGTAAGGATTCGTAATGAAGATATTTGTCGAATTTCACCCACAGTAACACTGCGGTCACCCTTCTAGTGTAATTCCCGTGCAACCTGGAACTTCATCCCCGGTGTCAAAATGACGGTTTATTAAATGTCACTGTTTCGACCTTTCCCAACAGCCAGATTCGTAATTCCTTAGAGAAACGTTCATAATTGACATTCTTTTTCTCCCTGTGATACGTCAAGATGTTTTGTATATGGAACTTCAGATTCTGTTTTATCCTTACTCAGAATAGCCATATTATTATCAGCGATGAGTTTGTTGGTTTTATTTTTATTGTTGTTGTCATATACGGATGACACTACATGTCATTTAAAAACTGACTCATAAGTAGTGGGGAAGTGCATAAAACATCTTCCATCATTTCAGGACGCTGTTGTGGTTTTCCCTTCTGGGAAGGTGCCTCCATTTCCCGCTACGTAAGAGTTTGTTGGCCTCTGGAGACCTTTTGATAGTAGTTGTGAAGGCGTAATTTCTGACAATCTTTACCTCTAAATGAATCCCAGGCTTCCACTTTGGAAGAAACTTGCCGTGGATGAATCACGAATTTCTAGTGACCATCATTGTTCTCGAATTCGGAAGTACCGTAACTGTTTCGGTTTGACAGGTTAGTAATTTAGATGAGGTTTGGCTTCAAAGGGCTAGCTTACTTAATGCTGTTTATTAGTGTAAATTTGTTAAAATCTTACATATATTCTAATATACATTATTATTTCCATCGTCATCATATTGTAAGATACGTTGTAAAGAAATGATTGAGCGGGTTGAGATAGAGTTTTCTTTAACATACTTTATCTTCTTATGCCGTGCTGGTCTTAATAGTTCTTGAGTAAATCTGCATGGGAATATCACAATGCTATTCAAGGTGTTTTGAAAAGTGTGAATCGGTCACAAAAAGAAACCGAAAACTGGAGGATTCATTTCTGAATTATACCGTGTTTTCGACTTTTCTCGCCTGCCATGGTGCATTGTAGGCCTAATTTTTGAAATAAATGCCTGGTACGTAATTATCTAGAGAATTGTCTGTAATTTCAGCATTGAGCAGAGTTACAGAAGTTCTGTATACAGATTCATATATTTGTTTGCACTTAAAATGTTACGACTTTAAGGTTTTAAGTAATAAATAATGATAATATTTTTTTTTATAATGCTGCTTCACATGGGACGCAGAAGTCTCGGTCGGATATAGGACATGAATAAAACTATCAAAGACTGTGGTGTTCGTATAAGCTGAAATTCTAAATTTTCCTGCATAGAAGGATGAAAAATGAAATTTAAATCATGTATACTGAGAGACAAGAAAATTTCACATTCTTATAGTAGCAAGGAAGACGCCAAGTTTTCATATTTTGTTTTGACATTACGCGAATACTTAAAAAGAAGTAATCATTAAATTAAACTTCGAAAATTGCTCGTCTCAATGATTTTTAAGCACCTACAAATTTGAGTTAATCGATATTCAAGAGGCACGGTGCTAATTCCGTATTCAACATAAAGAACTACGCAAAATTCCAGATTTTGATCTTATTATACAACGTTGTATCAAATGCTGAATTTATTAGCATGAAATAAGATGTGGTACTTGATTTAACATATTTCACTTTAATGTCCTGGAATTTGTCAGAGTGACTGGGGTAAACGGTTAAAACCCGCATTGGAATTTGAATCGTGTACTTCACGATGCCCGTAATGAAGTTTACTACTTTGATGGTCCATAGACCAAGTCCCTATTTCATTGACAGGAACAATTTTTTGTCTTCATACAGTCCGTTTGTTCAACAAACTTTTAAATAGAACCATAGTGTGGAACCGAGTGCATTATAATTCTGCAGATTCGAACTGATAAATAGCTTGAGAAATACGCGTTTGGAGTCTCGGAAGTAGTGCGGCCGTACTTGGTTAAAGTCAGAATGACTTAAAAACGTCTCGTTTGTTACAATTTATCTAAGCTATATACGCTTATTCTTTGTAGTCGACACTGTTTTGTTAATCTTGTAATAACGCTTTAGGGTTCAGTAATTCTTCTTTATTGATCAAGTAATCGACGAAGAATACATATAATAAACCGGTAGTTGCAAAATACTAATCTGTTAATCCTAACACGCTTCCTGCATGTAGGAACTGAGTATTTACATAATATCTTGATTATGTCTTTTCTTTAGAATCCCTGACATTGAATTTCCGATTCTCGTTTCAGCTTTTACAAGGCTCATAAGTTTTGCATATGCGGTCTTAGAAAGGATTATTTTATATCTCATACTGTGTAGGGTCTACCCGTGTCGTAGAATGAGTAAAGTATTCTCTCCTTAATATCATAAAATCCTGTCCACTGATTAATTATGATATATATATGCTCTTTAAAAGTGCTAAGCGTCAGTAGCAGAATTCATGTCTCATCGTATGGAAGGCAATAATTTACTAAGAAGACGCTAATCTGTGAACGCTCCGTGTATTTTGTTGTTGTTGATTTTGTCTTGTTAGGTGCATTTTCTCCTTGAAAAATGTTCTCCAGCAGCTATTATCTGTGTTTCCCTAGTCTGTGTAGTAGTAATAATATAAACGGGGAAGAGAGGAAAAAATGTAATGTCTCATTGTTATCCATTCAAGAATCTCAATACAGTCTAGTCCTCTCTCTGCTTGGATTCTAGGAAATGGATTACGCTCTTCATGTTATTAACGACGGAGTGAAATAGGAAGGGCTTCTTCTCCTGGCGGATGACACGCGATTTATAATGTTTTCTCCCTTTATTTCTTCTTTTCGTCTTTTCTTCAGCTCCTGCTTCTTATCAAAACTCAATTCATTGTGATTGTTTGTCCTAAACTGCGTGGTTTCAATGCCCGAAGCAAGATGACGTGGAAGATGAACTCTTTGAGTTTTAAAACTTCCACGTCGGTGCACTAGTCTTCCACAGCTTCTAAGCAGTGGTAACTATATTTACCACTTGATTTAACATAAATTAACTGTGTATTTTTCCCATGGAATTCATATAGGGGTTTCAATATTTCTAAAATAAACAGTGATTTTTCCTTAAAAAAATAACCAATTGTTTTTTTATATTTGAGAAGCGTTGTGTTTTCTATTAGGTATGAACTGAAGTTTTATGCAGTCCTACTATTTAGATGAACTACGGCTTAAAACGTTAAAGACAGAAGACTTTGTTTTGTTCTTGAAAATGTTAGCCGGGCTAACATCCAACAGGTAACTTACCGATTTAGTGACTAATACGCTTCTTGGTATGAGGTCCACTGTGTGCTCTACATACTTATGGACCTGATATAAGAAGGCCTTGGTGTCAGGGGACCCATAGTTTTCCCAGAGATCTGTGCGCAGTCGCTGAAACAATTGCTTTAATGTAATGAGTAGATTTATATATATGTAAAATTCTTTTGGACTTTTTCTATTGTCCAGATTATAAAATGATAAAACAACTGCATTCTGGAAGCCGGATTCTGCTTCCGTCTTCAAGTAAAAAAGGGGGAACCAGGGTTGGGCCCCCTGCTAGAGCTAGCCTCGCTGCTTCAGATGTTTCGAGGGAATAATTCTGGATGCACAGCTATTGCGTGCCGCCCTTCAATGATAAATGGTTAATGAACCTTGATTTCTCATATCCTATAAGTACACGAAGCCTTGGTCATTATTATCGCTGAATGCAACATTCAAGCCCACCCGTTCTCACCATAAAAACGCCGACATTTAATCAATCCTGAAAAATTCGTCTCCATTTGATAATTCAGATCAATTCCTACGAAGCTATAAAATAGCTTCATATCTTCCATTAGGCATTTACGTGTTTTATGAACATTTTCCCTTTGAAAAATGGATGCCTCCTGTGCGGCATTAGCTTGGAACAAGCTGAAGGTAGACAGGAATTTGAATTCTGTGAAACTGACGTTTAAAAACCCAACAAGCATTTTGTTAGCAATATCTGTCATGGACCATCGCGCTGTGGATGACATTGCTCCAAGTCGCGTAAATCCACACACTTGTATGAACTGTGCTTTGTTTTCTGCTTTTTTTTAAATATTGTAGATACCTGGCTTCAGTTGCAGGGTAGCCGGGTTCGTTTCTGTGACGTATCTTATCTCGTCTTGTTAGGCTACGTGTCCGAAGACATTCAAAAGCTAACCGCAGTCAACACACAAGTTTTGTATTAGGTGCTCTTTTATGTTTAGCTCTGCTCAGCACCCCCCCCCCCGTTTTCAATTCATGTAGTCTTCCAAAATTCTCAAGAATGACCCCTCATTGTATGTACTGTGAAGGTTTGAATTTTAGTTCCGTATTCAAAGAGCTATAGATAGTTCAAAATATCGATTGTGAGATTTGAGGTTCTTATTTCAATCTGTACTCCTCCCCCAATATTGTCAGGGTGATTAAGTCGAGAAGACTGAGATGGGCTGGGCATGTAGCGCGCATGGATGGGACAAGAGGTGTGCACCGGGTACTGGTTGGGAAGCCTGAGGAGAAGAGACCGCTGGGGAGACCTAGACGTAGATGGGAGGATAATCTCAGGCGGGATCTATGGGAGATAGGAGTTGAAGGAGACTGGATTTTGTTGACCCAGGTCAGGGTCCGGTGGAGAGCTTTGGTTAATTCGGTGATGAACCTTCGGGTTCAGTAAGTCATCTAGTTAGTTAGTTATTTCAACATTTATGTGTCTTCAGGTGTTTCTTTAATGGGCTTACACGGAAACGTCCAGCTATATCCGCCTACTAAATGAAATTTAATTGGCATGGAAGTACGGATCCATACTTGTGATTTGTTTAGGTAGTAGATGTAATAATCAAAGTTTTCTTTTTAACCCAATTAATATGAGACTAAAATATAACAGTGTGTTATTAGGATGATCGGATCAAGGGGTATAAAATGGTCGCGGCATGTAGCATGCATGGGGAGTTCAAAAGTGAGTGGACGTACTGAATTTTTGTTGGAAATAATGAAGGGAGAGCCCACTCGGAAGGCCTGGGCGTACGTGGGAAAAATAATATTAAAACAGATCTCGTGGAAATTCTTGTGGTTCAGGTTAAGGATCTGTGGCGAGCAGTTGTGGACCGTCGAGGTCCACGAAAGCGGAAGAATTTGTTGACTAGCTGGGCGCGTTGTTAATTTATCACCAGACCCTGCTCTGTAGATATTTAACCGCAGTCCGTCATTTTAGTCACATTGCTGGTTTCCTACAGCATGATTCTGTTATGTTTCAAGAGTTTAATTATGTTGAACGATTCAAGTCCCCGGCGTTGTAAATTAATAAAAATGTTAAACTATTACGGCTTTATTTTCGAACATAAAAATCTCATAACGCCAAGTGCGTGATTCAACACTCAGTCCATTAACCGTTTGATATGGAATGCTTGGACTATCTTTGTTACAGTCAACTAATTGCATATAAATTAGTGATATTTACCGAACTTGTTTCTGAATCTGAATTTATGAGCGTTCGAGGGAAAGTTATTTGGCTTTACGGTATGAAATCACGTAAATATGAGCAGGATTTGGGGTGCTCACAGATATGTTTATGTGGATGGCTGTCTTCTGTAGTTTGGTAGAAGTTTACCGACGTTTCAGAGGCCCACGTTCCTCCATTATCAGAGCGATGAGTCGCCTTGATGATAGAGGCACCAGGACGACTTATCTCCCTGATGACGGAAGCAGTAACAACCTGTAAAACATTGGTAAACTTGTACCAGACTATACGTTCTACAAGCCAGAAGACAGTCATCCACGTGAACGTATATGCTAACCGGAAGGTGCCACCTTTAATTCCCAGTACAACACGCACTGTTCGCACCAATTTTTTCTTGAATTAGAATCGGATATTAACGCCCAAATGAAACGTAGACGAGAATTTATTTATGCTATTTTCAACTTCAAGATGCAATAAACCTCGTTTATGCAAATACGACTTGAAAAATTGTGCCTAAGTCTTCATCGACAAATTACAAATTTGTTGTTCGCGGCTTTAAATTCTTAAAAATAAAGTCTGTCACTGTATGATTAGAGGTTTTCACAGCGGTAAGTATGAAGATTTCTGAAATCAGAAATCTTCAAAGTCTGTCTCTGTTGACAGTCCTTACGTAGTAAGATTATTTTAAAGCAATTACATGTCTATCTACGTATGGCAACGATTCAGCCTTTAAATTGAGAAGGATTTGATATTACGTTTAAATCTTGGAATTATATAAGATAGGTGAAAATAGAATGCCAGCATATTAAAATCAATTTTAAATATTGATAATATTGAAATATATCCGTTAATATAATTAGATGTTACGAATTACTACTTTTCAAGCTGGAAAATAAATTTTCTCCACCAGAGCGAGGCATCGTTTTGTAGTAAATTCAATTTCTGAACTTCTTGTAATCCCGTATATTTAAAGAAAGGCTGCACGTTGTTGCTGTAAATTATTTGGTGCCAAGATAAACTTCTTAATGTTTTCTTACATTCTTTCTAACAGACTGGAACTTCATAGATACAGGAGTTAATATAAGATTCCTAAGCACACGACCGGAACTTAATGAAATCTGATTAACATAAGTAGAACACTTCGCTTGCTTTTATTTGTATTTTACACTTGTCAAAATAAACAGAAATGTTATTTAAGTCAGCGAGTAATTTGGTAACCACTCTCAGTCGATATTGATTCAAGGTCGTTTCGTGAATCCGTCCATCTATTAATTTTACCGAGGATCTGTTTGAACAACCAAAGGCGAGATGAAACGCGGGGTTTTTTAGTCAAAACAACCCGCGTCTGTATATATTTGTGAATCTCCTGAATTGAAATCAATCACGCTGGGTGCCTGGCTTCAACCATTACTTGACAAGGCATTGTTAAACGTTTTATTAAGACGAAAAATTATAATTCGGGAAAAATAAAATATCTGAAAAAGTTCCCAAGCGATTTTTACACTACAGAAAATATTTCTTTCACAACTCTTAGCTCATTGGAATGGGTGGGTGCATTTAGATTTGACATCCTGTAGCAGTGATGTTGATTTCCTCGCTTGTGCGTGCGGTTATAGTGTTGCTCTGTCTTAAAGTGTCTGCATCTCTCTATTCGACGAGGAAATTCACGTGCGTATGTTCAGATTTCAGTTTTTACGGCGGTAAATATAAAGATGGTTATTTTGCGGGGTAATGTGCCGTGTATTTTGGAAGAAGTGTACAGACGTTTCAGCAAGTCAAGTATGGCTGTACTCAGTATTTTATTGATAGTTCCGTGGCGCTATTTTTATCTTACACACACATTTATTTGTACGGAAAGAAGGAAGCAGTCACGTGGCGGAAGCTCCTTGACCTTAAAGATTTTCTTTATTTAGAAGACTTTTCCCTTAGGATCATTTAACATGGCATTTCCTCTTCAACATCCCTCGCAGGTAAACGGCATCTGGGGAGCGATGAGACACATTTCACGTGGACGGGAATACTCGAAACTTGAATGCAACTATATAAATGTCAGAATCTAAGAGAAGTTCTTGAAGGTCGAAATCGTGGGTTCGAATCCTGCACAAGATTTGACCGCCTTTCTCCGTGCTCCCCATTGTTCTTTTATACATGTAGACGCTCATCTCTCGTGCAAGGGATACTACTAAATGTCAAAAAAGATTTGTTGTTTCTGAATTTTTGTGAACCAATTATATTTCAAGATACATAAACTAAACGTTGAATGCGTCGTACAGTTACCGATGTTCTGTCGCGGACAGCAATCGTATATCTTTCACAAAACAAATAATATAAAAGTATTTTCAACACTGGCGTGCTTTGACAGCTGTGAAAAGTCACATAATTACACTCGAAATAATTACCTTACTGGGTGTCAGCTGTATCACTACACTGAGGATGATATAATCTGGTATTTATTTGTCTTCAAAAGACAACACCAAATTAATAGCCTCTGTCAGTGTTTAATAATTGTACGAATTAAACTTTATTATTCAAAGTACAGAGACCCACTCCGTGCCCTTAATTTAGGTTTAAATAAATAAAGCTTTGAAATGTTTGTAATAAATTCGGTGCCAAAGTTAAAAAAAAATCTTTTCTCCGGAATTAAGTGAGAACATTTATGGAGAAAGGAATGAAGAACATTGTGAGGAACCTTTCATCATACGTGGCGGTTAAGTGATCGACAGTGGTTTTATTCGGGCAGTGCCGAGTTCAATTTTCGGCCCGGAGGAAGGCTGTTCTGACGGATGTTTCTCGTTATTTTTTTCAGTCCTTCCAGTCTTCGGATACGACCGCTCCTTTACATCGTTTCCACATTACTCCTAATTCACGTTTCACCTTTCTTCCATCAGACAGCGCGTAGGTATGCAGTTATAAATATCCTAATATAGTCACAGATGATGTTTCGTTGTTCAATTATGCAATAATTCAGCGGATGTATGAGAACATATTACGTTGTTATATTCCCCGAAAGTTATCATTAAAATAAGAAGGTCTCAAGTTAAATAGGTAGGAAAGCATTTTATAGATTTATACTAAATTATATAGTGATTAATCATACCTACGCTTGACCACACATATAATTATCATTCACGTTTCCTGTGGTGACTTTATTGATTTAATAATATTCTGACCGTCACACACTACTGTAAGCATAGTCAATTATTTAAGTCTGTGACGCGCTTTCTTCCATAAATAACTCCATTAATTTTACCTTTACATCTCTCATTAAGTGTACACAGTATTTCCGTCTTTCCTTTCTGCGCTGTCTTCATCAAATATTTGCCCATGAGGAATACGAAACAGTAGCAGAGTCGGGCATTACACAGAGGAAAACGCATACATTGAATCAGTTTCAAAAACTGGAAGATATCGTTTCATAAAACAATGCCGTTGTTTGAGATTGGAAGTCACAAAGCGTAATATAAAAGGATTGATTTCCAACTGTTGCGACACAAAATTGCAGCGTGGGAAAAAGGCGAATCACTTATTGTTTGCGGGAACGTGACGTCACAGTCTGATTAAAGCTAATATAGTTCCCGCAAGGTATCTCCGAGCTTCATTGACTGTTTTAATGTGCTAGCGGCCAGTCATCTTTGGTATCTATCTTCCGTTCCCTTCTTCCTGTTACGTAGCCCACTCTCGCAGATATTTTGCGTCATGTATACAGAAAGTGTATACATACAGAAACGTTTTGACTGTTCTGATAATAAGCCCAATTTGATTGCATTCACGATTTTGACAGTTTTATTTCATCTTCAGTGGAAGTGTTATTTTGTAAATAAGTTATTCACATTTCTTTACATATGCCCTTAAATTGATCTGGGATATGCAATGAGAAAGTTTACAATACAACGGAACTGTATTAAAACGTTTTTCTACAAATTTATGTTGAAATATTAAGTAACAAGCAAAACACGCTGGTCGTATGATGATATGATTGAGACTGAGAAAATCTAGTAGTTTTCATGCGTGTTAATCATCAAGAAACTGTTTGCATGAAACTTATTACGTACAAACGGTTTCATGCATCCGTTTTTCTATGAGTATGACCCGGCTTCATGTTATAACGAGACGATGAGTGTGTTTGTTTGTTTGTTTGTAAGCAAGTACGTGTGTTCATATCTGTAAACAAAACACCGGGGGTAGACTGAAACTCAGAAATAATCATTTTCAGGCAGTCACGTAAACATAATTAATAATGTGGCCGACATTAGAATGATTAATTACGATTTCACATTTGATGTTTTAAAACTAATATATGAGAACCGAAGGGCTGATATTCTGACTGCAGTGTTTATGCGATAGAACGACCACAGAAATCTTGAGTACGGTGTGTGAAGATAGCATGGAATTATGCCCCTGTGAGGGCTGTCGCCCTGAAAATGGTGGCAGAAAAAACCTCAGAAACGTCTACGAGTCCACACAGCGTAACAACCCAAAAGATGACGATCTGTATGCTCAGTAGGATTTTTGTTTTCTGCGGCGGTGAGTACGAAAATGGTTGTCTTCTGGGTCATCGCCCTGATGATGGAGGCAGCAAGGACCTCTGGAACGTTTGTAAATCTTTACCGGACCACACAACGCTAAAACCCAGAAGACAGCAATGATTTTAAAACTCGACGCCTTAAGAATCTGAAATATCCTGTGGTTTGTTTAGTAACATTTACCAGTTTCATAATTTCGGTTTATGTTTTCATTGTAGGCTTACGGTCTTCGTTTAAGAAACAATATGTGAAGCTGAAGCTGGGAGAGATTTTATCAGGCTGTGGCTGTGTGGATGAAGGTAAAATGTCTTATGAAAAACAAATTATCGGATATACGCCGAAGTACGAAATGTTGTTCCGTGTCGTAACGCCGTTCTGAAGATGGGTTCAGTATGTTCAGTCGAAACGATGGAATCTAACTGCGAGTCCACACGGCGTTCGACCCAAAAGAACATCAACGTCTTCACTTCCGTGAGAACCTCAAATCTCTTGCAGGCTTAGGTGTGGTTTTAGATCTGAGTTGTGTATTGGGATTGTTTAAATAAGTATTTTGTGAGTAACTTAATTATTCTAGATTGTCTTTGCCTTTTGGACAAGTCAGATGGTAACATATTATTTTTAAGTTTCCGTTATGAATACAGGATACATTGATTTGGCATAATGCTGCTGCCAGTCATTGTATCGTGTTTAGTAAATTTAGGTCGTGCAAGTTAAGTTATTCTCTTTGAGGAGTTCGTAAAGCATCGTTGTACAATAATCAAAGAAAATCTTTTGGGGCAGTGTAATCCTAACCTGTTTGACACGTTAATGAAACGGTAAAATTTCATTGATGTACAAAATTGACGTTCTATGTAAATGGAAAACGTTAACAATAAAATATGAACTTTGTTTAGTAAGAAACAAGGTGCCTAATAGTTTTCTATCTTAGTGTCTCACTCCGTGACATCTTGAGAGAAGTGACTTATGTATAGGTATAGGTCCGTTTCCTGTGCCACATGAAAGAAGAACACACCCTTCCATCCTGTTTTTTAAGATCAGTTTTAATATTATTCTCCGATCTACGTCTAGATCTTCAAAGCGGCACCTTTCTTCCAGGCTTCCCAAACAAAATATTTTAAGCATTTCTGACGTTAGCCATGAGTGCTTCATGCCCCTCCCATCTCATTTTATTTGATTTTATCATCTTGATATTTGTTGAGAAGAACAAATAATGAAGCTCATCATTATGTATTTTACTCCAGTCTTTTGTAAATTTATTCCTTTCATATCCAAATAGCACCGCTATGTTGTAAAACACCGTCAGTCTGTGTCCTTTCCTTAATATGAGACCAAGTTTCACACCCATACAGTAGTATCGTTGTATTATGATTTTGTGCTGTAGTGTGCATGCTTCCAGGTGAATTTTAAAATTCATGAACTGGGACGAAATTATCTATGTCTCATGAATAATTCGTGTTAAATAAATTATTTATACGTTCTGAATGAAAATAATTTAATAGCTGTATCACCAATAAAAGTGGGATAGGGATTATTGTGATTTTGGATTTAAACATTACGTCTTTGAAATGAGGGGAGGGGGCGCATAAGGTGATATTTCTTGACACCAACGTTCCGCGGGCAGCGTATTTTGCATGGCTGGCATATTATGACGCAGATTAAAACTAAACCCCTGCCCGAAGCCATAACGATATTCGATTTACCCTAACCGATGAGAAACAGGAATATGAAAACAGAGTTTTCAGATTGGATCTGCATATTTGTTTGTAGCTTACAGTTACGTTTTATGCTTTAGTATGAATTAAATATTTATCATTATGATATCATTACACACTGTCAACGCATAAAGTAATTTATTTTTGAACACTATGATCCTGTCCCACGACTCTGTAACTGGAAAATGACGTTAATCTGTATGAGCAGAATACAAAGGGGTGGGAACAGCTTGTCTAAGGGGATACAGGACGCTTGCAAAATTAGATACTGAAGTAACATGTCCACTCAACAGTTACATTTCTGGGGTTTCAGAATCCGGATGCAGGATTTTAGGTTTCGTGCCTTTCGTTGTGAAGATCTATTCAAGTAAAAATATAATTTCTTAACAGACTAAGTACCGGACTTGACATATTGTTGAGTGAATTTTGTGCAGAAAAAATAATAAATAGGAAATAAAATTAGAATGAATTGACACTAGGCTACTGTTATTTTCTGAATGTTATTGGGCTTAGTAGGGAATAATAAACAACACGTCTGTGACAGAAAATAAATTGACAGGAAATAATGAGATAAGTGTGAAATATCACAAAACCTCCAAGCATGGTTTATATTAAGAATGGGTACGTGGCAGCGATAAGAATTTTTAAGTTCAGATTATTGTTAAAATATGCAACTTTTATTATATAGGCTGTTTGACGAATTTACAAGTCAGTCTGTTTTGGTGATTCTAAAGGGAAAAAGGTGAAGGAAGAACTTGTTCAGTTAGCATTAGAACGTAATATGCACACATATACATTTTTTCTGTTATATCGTACTGTGTCACAGACGGCGCACAGTATATGCGAGTGCATTTGTGTGTACAGTAACATCTTATAACATAAATACAGCGATTTCAACTTCGTGTCTTCATTGCCGTATAGGAAGGATATATTTTTTTTGTATTCGTACACATTACAATGGCATATTTCGATAAAAAGACGTTCTTAAATGTGTCCCCAATTTCCCGATATCCAGAGCGCCTTTGGTATTGACTGCATCGTTTTATTGACATCTGAGAAAGTGACTGAAGTCTGTACAGATGTTTAGAGATTCTTCCAGAAATAATAAAACGTAAGACGGTAGAAAGATTAATGTCACAATAAAGAGTATTAATACTGAAATCATATTGAGTTAAAAACTTTGCCAGAGACGTCGTTAAGTCTACTCACTCTGACGCGCTGTAATGTAGCGATATAACGGATGTAAGCAGGTTTGAACTTGAAGTAACATGTCATCGCAAACATATCGGATGGTGCAGAACAATCCATCTGCGTTAAATGTTAAAAAAATATGAAGGTCAGCGCCATAAACTTTTCAGTTGATGTAAAGTTATCAGTTATAACCACGAAACTAAACGGCGAGTGTAACAGTGGGAATGCCTTGTCTTGCCGCAACCAGACAAGCACGTCTTCAGAGAAATCAGTAGCGGTTATTGTTTTCATAGATTACCAAGATTCGTTTCACAAGAACAGACAAGTCAGCAATATTTCTGTTTACAAGTGTTGATGCTTTCCCGTGATGTAGTGTGCCGTGAACGAATGCATAAATTGAGCCCGTTAAGTGGCAACAGCTCGTAGCAAATCACAGTTATCCGCAAAGGAGACAGCCTCTCAACGCGACAGACCTGATTCTTAAGTGCCTTTAGTTTACAGAAGACGCAAAATAACTCCGAGCTGATGGCACACGCCTTACTTCGTACACATTACTCCTACAGCCTAAACGTAATAATTTCACATTAGTATACAAGGAAATATTAGGTTACCTCACTCGGTCTTTCCCTCTCTCCGACATGTATACGAGCGAACGGTCAACTGAGCTCGGAGATACGTTGCGTCCCCTCTATAACGAACTTGAAATGCAAAATAATGTTTCGATATGAAAACATTTGCTCATAATGCAATTGAATGGCCTTTGTAGAGTTTAGAAATTGAGTCTCAGACGTTATTCCTGCACTGGGAGAAATGCTGGAGAAAATGTGTAAACACTAAATAAACATAATTTAAGGAGCTTAACCTCACACAGCATCTTAGTTTCCACAGATTCACTCTCGGTCCCTTTTGATCGGTTGTCGCTCTTATGAGAATGTGGAGAAAGAGAAGTTGGAATTACCGTAAACCGGCGTTTCAGAGGCGTTTGCTACCTCCATCATTAGGGTCATCGTTC
>NW_019060358.1:2816-24851 GCF_000696155.1 Zootermopsis nevadensis | reverse complement strand
CCCCCCCTATGAACATATGGAAATCTTTCACCACCGTAAATATGTTTCGACTTTGTTTTAGGACATCTGACACCAAAATACATTCGCGCTTCGTACTTCTCGCTGTGAGAATCCGAAATCTCGCCTACTTAACATTCATCAAAGGTAAAGACAAGTGAGCCCTTTTATAAAGTTGTGACAGAATTATGTGTTTAAAACCCGCCACTGAAATATAAAACTTTAATTTTCTTAGCCATTAATCTTTAATTATACATACATATGCAGTTTTTTGTGAACTTTAAAATATATTTGAAGCTTAATTGATTCTTAATTAGAGATCACACCCGAAGTCAAGTTTGCCATTATAATTACAGGATAGGATTTTATAATGGTATTAATTGACTATATCAGTTAATGGCTTTGATCTCTGAAATTGCTGTAGGTAAGTTCCCTCTGTTCAAGACGAGTCTAGTCAAGCAGGTTCCGTTCTCTCTCTCTCTCTCTCTCTCTCTCTCTCTCTCTCTCTCTCTCCAATTTACGTATTTGCACTTCAAAACTTTCCTCACATTCCGTTTGTGTATCAATTCCATGTTGCGTACTTTTGGTGGTGACCGAATTCTTTGCGAATTTCCTGCTGTTATTCATTGCTGTAGCAAGTTGCTGTTTCTGCTTCGTAAAGATTTGCATCAGCCATCTTATTTTCCGCGTGGTCTCAGGCGTGAGTCTTGGCCGCTTGGACACAGGGGTTGTGTGTTTGAATCCCTCTCATGGCATGGATGTAAATATTAAATGAAAGTTGCCTATTTGTACAGGACATGTCATGGCAACTGTACACGCTTACAGAGTTGTAGTATATGAAGGCCATGTGGAGAGTGTAGGTCAGGATGCAGATGAAGGATGATATTAAGATGAACCTTGCGTTAGAGAAAT
This sequence comes from Zootermopsis nevadensis, assembly GCF_000696155.1. Next base: position 23,942 of record NW_019060358.1, on the reverse strand, counting down.
AAGGTGCAGATTGAAATAGGTTGTTTTCGGGTCTCAGTGACGGACGTTTGTGAATTTCGTGATGAATTGTAGGCTAATATACAAAGGGATTTTTTTTAATAAACTCCAACTGCTCAAGTAAGATTCTATTTCATAACAACTGTTCAAGTAATTCTGTTTTAGACCATCTGCTCAAGTTAACACTCCAAACCAACTGCTCAAATAAGTACATATAACAATTATTCAAGTAACATCTGCTCAATTAAGACTGTTTCTCACGAAGTTATCAAGTAACACTGTATCATTCAATTGCTTACATGGCTATTTGTTTAGATGGTCAGCTAGATAAGCAGTCTGGTAATTAGTTATGTGACGATAACAGAAAACAGCAGTTACTGATCCTGTCACATTACACGTACGTTAGACATGTTTTTCCTTGGCTTTAAATGCTGTTCATGTATACAGCAGCAATATAAACCTTCAAGCATGTAACTCTGAGCGACAGCTAAGAAAAAAAAAGACTTTATAAACAGAAATCGTGTTGTCGATGTTCGTCTGCGTTGTGACGACGTGTGGACTTGTAGGTACGAGACGCTATCGTTTTAGAGGGTGAAGATGAGGCAGTATGTTCCTCCAAAATGTCGGTATCAGTCTACAAGCCCACACAGCGATCAACCCAGAAGACCATCATCATCATCATCATCATCGTCTTCACCACAATGAGAATCCCAAATCTCATGTTAAAACGTACTTAGTTTTCTCTGCGTTTACTTCTAGATCAACTTTGTTATTAACATTTCATACAGCACCTGAACTTTTTTATATATTACCGCCCAACAAATTAATATTATTAGCATAGACTACAAGCTGATTTGTCCTATTCAATTCTAATCCCTCCTTGTTTTCTCGGACCTTTCTTTTGGCGTATTATAAAGCAAAGTCGATAATTAATGGTGATAAAACACTTCCATCTTTTGGGCCCTTCCAAACAGAAAAAAAGTGTCAGACAGGTGTTTACCTACACGTACTTAAATATAGGTTTAATTTAAACACATTGTAATTAGCCTAACTAGTTTTATTGGAAAGGGACGTACCGAATTTTTAGACTTATGTTCATGATATGGAAACTCAGATTCTTAACAGCCTGTGGGACCGGTTCCAATTTCAGACAAAAATACACGTTGCATACATGAGTAAGGCCCACGTATAATGTGGGTATCTTATTAGGTTTCAGTTACGTACCAAGAAGTTACCGAACTGGTACAAGAACTACATTTTTAAACATCCTATGGGCTGGGGACCTTGTCTCTAGTACACTTTACGCAGTGGGAGCAGGGAGAGACTCTAAACTCTGATGCAGGCTGGAACTTTTGGACCGGGCTCACACAAAGTACACATTCCAGTAGACTAAACAAGCCGGGTGAGTGATTAGTGGCTCCAGCATATATAAACTGGTCAAATTGAGAGGTGTCAAGAAATAAACCAGACCCATAGTGACATGATTCTGGCAACTTGACGTAAGTCCTGTTTGTGTGAAGATAAGTATGGGAACATACGAAGGATGTAAAGTTAATATTTTGTCTCTGGGAGATCCCGTGTTCGAATCCTTCCAAACTTATATATATTGTTTCTGATTCGTGTTTATTTGTACGTAAGAGATAAAGAGTCCTGAGTTAAATTTCAACGCTTTTCTATTAATGACGATTAAATCTTGGCATTTATTTAGTGGTAAAAAGTAAGTCACGCAACCCAAAGCTGAATGTCGTATTTATTACACATATTAAATTATAATTAAATATCAAGGTTGTAATTACAGCATATGTTGAAAATGTTCCCCATCCTGTTGTAGACGTAACAAACTGTGCGTCGTTAAACATTGGTGGATCCAGTTTCTCGGAAACGTTAAAGAATCTAAAAATAGTAAACTTATTTGGTACAGCATCTTCAGAAAAGTGCATCTGATATGCCTGTTTAACTGCTTGATAAGACTGCCTACTAAAATGATGATCAGAATAAACACGCTGATCTGTCGAAAACGTCTTACACAAACAATTTGCCGAAGACCACGGACTAGCTGTAGAGAGACTACTGTTACTACTGAGCACAGTAAATTGAAATTTCTCTCCCACACTAACAAAATTATTGCCCTCAAATTTCAAGTGCGTAACTTTTGGGACATAGTACTACACTAATTTATAGATTTAGAATTGGAATAATCTGAACACCTGAAATTCTGAGTAGTAAATTCATATCTGTGCTTTGTGTTTGTATGAATCAATGACGATTCCTGGTCTAGAAGTCATGTCGAACGGAAATACATTATTATTATATTCCCTCTCGCCCCCCAGGAGTGACACCACGTCGATAAATTATTTACAGCAACTAACTCCATGGAGCTGAGTCCGTATTGAGAAGCTGAGAGTCGCTCACACATCTAGTCAAGAAATGCCTCGCATTATATGGAATCTTAAGTTTCATTACCGAGTTCACAAGAGACCTATTCTGAACCAGGTTAATGAAGTCCACACCCGCAAAACCATTTCAGAAAGATCAACTTTAATATTATCCTCTCATTTACGCCTCGGTCTTCTGAGTGGTCTCTTCCGTTCAGACTTTCTAACCAAAACTTTGTACGCATTTCTCATTTCCCCGATGCCGTGTCTATCTCATCCTCCTTGATTTGATCATCCTATTTGTGAAGAGTACAAGCGACGAAACTCCTGATTATGCAGATTTTTCACTGTAACGTCACTTTATACCTCCAAGTCCAAATATTCTTCTCTCACCTGTCCTCGAATATGTTATTCATTCTCTTGATATAAGAGACCAGATTCTTCACTTAGGCACGTTATTGCAGTAGATGACGTGACATTTTTCGCAATAACATTATTTGCTTTGAGGACACCTTCTCGATACGATGAGGTATTTATATTTGTATATGTCGGCTTATTTACTTTAGTTTTTACATTTGTTGTTTCTTGTTCCTTGTATTTTACCCTGTTCCGATTCTGTAATTGGTTCGTGTAACTGTTTTGTCAACATATTGGACTAAATAATTATTTTTTATTATTATTCCGCTGCTTTGCTATGAAGTAAATAATTTATTTTCTATCTCTCCAATTTTAATGATGTGGCTGTTCACTGCTAGCCAGACCGAAGCATTCACCACTCGTGTGGATACGAATGTTAGATGTTAACAAAAGACATTAGAATGAAGTCGGCAGAGATTTTGCAAGATATAGATTTTCGGATCATCAAAGTAATGCTAGAATTACCGAACAACTGAGAGTAGAATCTAAATGCCACGTACAGTCGTTTACAGGCGAGGTCACAGTCTGGAGAATGACAGTTCTGTCTTTCTCTCTCAGTTTATTATACACAGCAATCGCAATATGTAATATTATGCTTTTCAGTTGATACAGCATCATTAAGGAAACTGAACCTTAGAGAATCGGAGTTAATAGTTATTTTTAACCTTCCTGTCTTGTTTAATCTTATGTGAAAGAGTTATGAATATTTTTATTTGACTCTGGTTAATTTTACTTCTATTTGGAGTCACGAGGGGGGAGAAGCCTGTCTTGTGAGGACTGTAGAAGGGTGACGAGGGCAAAGTTGTTCAATACATGGGTTAGGGGTTAAAGGTTATCGCTCACAACTCTTATTTCACGCCTCTCAAGGAAGTAAACTTGGACCCCCACATTAATATTTCAGCAAAGCGACACATTAGAGAATTAGAGAGCTAAATGCTTCATTAAAGGCAGAAGTCGTTGGGGTGAACATAGCATTCTGTCTTTATTAATTACTAAGGCTTGCTGAAATTTTAAGTTTCAACAAAATCTAAGAGTTGTATCATCTATTCTTTATAACTTAGGCTTTCGGCGATGAGACGCGTCGATTCTTCAAGGTTATAGGTTATCCGACGTTTCGGCAAACATTGTAGTTACCATATTCAAGCTGAATGTTGGTTGCGCTTTTTTGAGGCATTATATAGGACAGGTTGTGGATGGAGAGTGAGATAAGACGGATTTGACTGAAGGGGCGGGATAACAGGCTATGCAATAAGGCTTCTAAAAATCCAAGCAACCTACTCATCCTGAAGATTAATACTGAAATGTGGCTGTCTTGTGAAATTTTTCACCATGTAACTGGTAGATTTTGACTGACGTTTCGGAGGTGCTTACAGTCTCCATCACTAGGGTTATCGAATCACAGTTATGACGGAAGTGATACGAATTTTAAATTACAGCACTCTTACGGCTGAAATTTTATCTTGTCTTTATGATACTGACGACGAAGGTAATGACCAGAAGAGAGGACACGGAGATAAACGTGAGATACCAAAGACGCTGAGGTCAAAAGTTTGACTTTGGGCGACTCATCGCCCTGATGGTGAAGGCAGTAAGCGACTCTGAAGCATTTGTCAGTGTCTACCAGACCACACGACGCAAAATCTCAAAAGACAGCCGTTTTCATTCTCGTCGCCGTGAGAACGTGAAACCTCTCAGGAAAATTTATCAGGATTTTTTGAGTTAGTTCGCTGAGTCCTGTAAATTACTTCCTGTAATTGTTTCATTTTTATCCCCACTGCAGAGCCCGGAACAAGCTGGTATTATTCACGTGAACAGAATGATTAATGGTAATGGAAAATACATACAATTAACCAGGGATTCCAAACCATGATCCCTGAATTCACTGTGCGTCGGACGAGGCTTTAAACTGTACGTTGGTCAATAGAATAAACCATTATCATCGCAATTATCACTATCAACAGAGACCCTGCCATGGTCCTGTTACAGTTGAAGCTGCTAATTTTTATGCCTTTGTTGCACGAAGTGCATAACGAGAACGCATTACGGGTTGGTCATGTCTGTCCGTCCGTCCGTCCGTCCGTCCGTCCAGTCGATTCGAGAACCACTGGACGGATTTGGATGAAATTTGACGTGGGGGTTGTGCTACTCTGCACGACTTCAAAAATATACTTTTGAATATCCTGCGAGCGGTGATAACAAAATGACGGATGTGGAAAGTCGTGAGTTAGACACTGAGATGCCGCGATCTTGACAGACTTCCGTGGCAAGCCCTCGTTAAGACGCTAATGAACCTTGAATAAAATACATTAGTATCAAGGCATGTCCAGTTGTTAATATTACATATGTACGATATTTTAAATTTATCTCGAGACAGCACCGTGTAACACGAGATGCCGTTACAGCAAAGCGATCAGGATGTCCGCCCAATAACATCGGATCCCCTGCAACAGAAAACAAAAATGTTTATCTGTTATAGGCTTACAGATACTTTCCAAGGCGATCATGATGATGAACATTAATATGCCGCTTAATGTGTTAAGATTTTGTGGTAAGTTGCGTGAAAACAGTGAAACTGGAACGTGAAGGTCGCGCTGTCCTGCAGACTGACAAGTGTTATTGCGTCAATACGTCAGATACATTCGGCTCCTTCATGTCACCCGAACTTTGACCTCGGCATTTGATGTTTCTGTGATGATGCAATATTATGTCTTAGTAAACGAACGACACCATCATCACGTACACCGAGGTTTCCCTGTATCTCGAAGTTCTTAAGGTAAGGTAAGTTTCTGTGTGTTGAGAAATGTCCTGTGTATTATCAGCCGTAATCACCTACAAAAATGTTCTTCTCTGATTTTTTTTGGGACGGTATTACATTACCATTGTTTTTCGTTGGAGTTTATCTGTTATCTGCTTTTAAAACCTAAAAAATCACTTCGTTTCGAAGGATGGATCTCCCTTCGTCTTCGGGGAGGAAGGGGGACACACCGAGCTGTGCCTATGGATCGGTAATATAGGGGTTGTTGGGCCGTGTACTTTGGCAGACTTTACCGACGTTTCAGAGGTGCTTGCTTCCTCCATAAATGTTCTGTCTTGTTCGACCAATTCCTCGCGGCCATCTTTCTCATTGGCCTGATGGTGGAGGCAGCAAGCACCTCTGAAACGTCGGTAAACTTCTACCAGATTACATGGCAATACAACCGAGAAGTTATCTTCATATTCGTTGCCGCGAGAACCTGAATTCTCACCTACGTATTTTTCTTCATCATCGACCTCTCAGTTTCCAAAACGTGTTTTGGCTGATACAAAACTATTCGAATAAAATATATCGTTTTCTACATAACACGCAAATGTGCAAAATTAATTCAGCTCATTATTTTGAACGTGTTACGTTTCATATAAACAAAGTTGTCAATAATATTATCAGATTTGAAAAGTAAAATCATTACTCTTTCAGCAGTTGTAAATAATGGATGGTTAGATGAATTTCACAGTTCGCATTATCGTAATTAGGATGAATAAAACATTTTGTTAAAAGCAAAAGTGTGTAATCCAGTCCTGCCCAGTGCGGCTAGCATGCTGGAAGCTTGTCAAATCTTCATGTCTAAGGAATATTGTCTTGATCACAAGGGGAGGGAGGGGACCCTAGTATATGTGAATGCAAAGCAGTATTTTGTTTTATTTCTTAGGAAACTTAAGTGCATTCAAAGGAATGTTTCGGATATTTGTAATAACTGTTGGCATTCTTCTTTTAAAAATCCCTGTTTTTCTACACTCTGGATTGTAAGGAATTAAACAGTTATTTTGTGTAATAACACAGCTAATTACTAAACCAGCTAAGCATATAGAACTTTAAATTAAAATTATAAAAACAAAATCTTTTGTATGTTTCAAGACGTTTTTTCTTCGTTTCACTGTAAATCAAGGACCTAGTGTCTACTGCATATGCCGCTTTGATGTTTCAATGCGACAAATCTATTCAACTTTGCAAGAACGGTGGTCTAGCGGTTAGAACGCTGGCCTTGTAATCCTGGGGTCTCGGGTTCGATTCCCGGCTGTGCCCGAATTTGTAACTTGTGTTGGGCAAGGCCGTGGTCTAGGCAACACGGAGTTTTCCTCCGGGGGCTTCCCCGGTTTCTCCGTGGCATCCCAACAATTACTCCATTCACACACAGAAGAAGGCAATGGCAAACCACTTCTGGATCATCTGCCAAGAACGTATATGAACAGGTCCCAGTCCGAGAAAAGGATGGAAGGATCCTGTTCATATGGACCTGTCGTCAGACAGAACACTAAATAAATAATAATAATAGAGGTATGGTTTAATTCTTTCTTAACCTCCACAGTAGGTGGCAATGTATTAAAAACCTAGAGACCTGTTCAACAATATTATCTTTTATAAGTATTTTCTGCAGCAAATTCGTGTTTATAAAAAGAGGAGTAAGTGAAGTATCTCGGATAAATGAATAATGTGGAATTTGGTCGGAAAACCACTTACAAATGAATCTAGAAATACCGAGACGGATATGGGTGTACAAAATGTGAATCTTAGGGACGTGTGTTATTAAGATGGAAGTTGGATGAAACCGGCTCAAGATCGTGTCGTGTGTTTGGCTTTGATATTACTGGCGTTGAAAATTCGGGTTGGAATGTTACATAGTCTATTTTGCTGTTCTCTTTAAAATGTATCTTGTAGCATAGGCCGACCGTAAACTATTTTACTGCAATACGTCTCAGTTACCAGTAGCATCTGTTGTTCGATTTTATGGCATTGAAAACCTCAGTTAAAAGTACAAGGTCTGTTGTCCCTTATCACTGAAAGAATTTACTAATTGGTAAAGCGTCTGACTTACATTTTGCATGTACCCGGTTCGAACACTTGTGATTTTGTGAGTACACCTAGGAAATGGCTGCATTATTTCTTAAAGTAGGCCGCTACCGTGTGCTCCCAATTCATTATTTAGTCGTTTTACCGTAGCCGATTGGACGGTACATAACATCAGAAGTTGATACAGTACTGTAAAATAATCTAATAACTAACTGTATGATTAGACACAATTTACGTCTGTCGACTGAACCAAAATGTTGAAGTCATTTTCGTTAACAATCCGCATTTGGAACTGATTACACGCGTATGTAGTTCGTGCCACGGTCTGAAGCTCACCCACCACCGCCAGGATTTCTATTATACTATGCATAAATCGTCCTAAGAACCCAGTGACGCTAACTTGTGTAATGAAGCATCTAGAGCTAGGGTTGTGTAAATCTGAACTGCATGCCACTTTCAGTTCCACCCTTTTGTATTAAGTGCTTTAAAATTTTAAATAGTTATATATTCATGGTATGTAAATCGTATTTCTCATTTACAGATTTTTGTAGGTTTGAGTTGCACTATCTTTCTTCCATCCAACCATTATTTATTTATAAGATTTGAGGTTTTCACAGCGGTGAGTATGAAGATTTCTGTCTTCTGGTTTGTTGCGCTGTGTAGTCTGGTCGATGTTAACCAACGTTTCAGAGGCCATACTGCCTCCATCATCAGGGCGATGAGTATGAAGATTTCTGTCTTCCGGGTTGTTGCGCTGTGTAGTCTGGTCGATGTTAACCAACGTTTCAGAGGCCATACTGCCTCCATCATCAGGGCGATGAGTATGAAGATTTCTGTCTTCTGGGTTGTTGCGCTGTATATGGTAGATGTTTACCCACTCTTCAGAGGTCACACTGCCTCCGTCACCAGGCCGATGAATTTCCTTGGAGGGACTGAGTGAAATCATAAAGTCCCTTAATCTGGAAAGCGTGTCTGTCAGCTAGATGTAAACTAAAGGCCGTACGAATAGGATGTGGGGATTTTAACCAATATTTCATTTCTGCTTGAATAAGTTTTCACTAGTTCCTTATCCGATGTTAATGATGCATAGTTTTGACACCCCTGCTTTATCTTGCCGATTGAAAAGTCTTCTGGTTTGCAAACCGTTGGATGATAAACAAGAAGAAAACCTCACGTCATCAGTTTTAATTGGGGATCATTGTGAACAAAGCACAGGTCCTCACAAATAAAAATAATGTACATGTCAATCACACAAAGCCGGCAGTCGTAATGTTTTTACGTGAGCAAGGCCGTCCCTAGTTAACTGAATAAATAGCTAATAGATTCTGTTCTGCTCTATACATAATGGCCTGTCGTGATGGAACAGTCCCTACCTGACTTGCTCACGCCGTGCAGGCACTGAGGGTCCCTCACTCACAGTCAACATGACAGCGGGAATATCTGACTGCATCGTTTTCATGGGCTCATTGTCATAGCTGTGGCCAGTTGGTAACATTTTCAGATGTTTCGTTACTGATCACGCAATAATTAATCTGATGCCACGTAACTGTGCCATGCTGAACATTCCCGTAACTTCTGGATTAAGCCGGACGTCAACTGCTTTTCCTGTCTGTCAAAACCTGAAGGTGTGTCATATTTTCTGTTTGATATATCCGAGTAAACATAGCTTAGCCCTTATATATGAAGCTATACAAACGGAAATGGATTTGTCACCTCATCATGCCTGAAGTAAACCACAGGTTTGGAACTTCGCTAAACCTGAAGCCAAACACACAACTCAGACACCCCGTTACAGGCCTGCTTGAAGCCAATCGCAAATTGGACACCAGAGTGCCTAAAGCCATTCTCATAATTTTAACGCCAGAGGTCAATGTTTTTCTTGAGAAGCTGACAGTCGCTCAGTCTTGCTCCACCTTTTACGGAACCCGAAGGTCTGTAACCATTTTTACAAGAGCTCGCAGTCGGTCCCTATCCTGAGCCACTTGAATGCAGTCCTCCTCTTCCCACCCTATTTTCTTAAGATCCATATTAATATTATCCTCCCGTTACCGCCTACTTCTTACGAGTAGTCTCTTCCCATCTCATACTTCGTTATCAAATCATCGTAATGTTTTCATGACTCAATAATTTCGTTATACCTGAAGCCAACTATGCCTTTTCAACTGTTAAACCTGATGTCGTGTACACGATTTACCCACTCGGTTATATTTGAAGTCGATTGTACTTGAAGCCGATGAAAAATTAAGACAGTTATATCGGAAACCAATCTTAATACCGTAGCTATTTGTATTTTGGGGGCCGCGGTACGAAGCCTTGGATTTTGTTGTTAGTTGGATGCTAAATTTGAATGTAGCTAGTTTATATAAATGTGTGACATGTGTTCTGTATTAGAGAAGCCATCACATGCGCCTTGTTAAAAACTTACGATAAACATCTTTTTTTAATCGTATACAAACTCTGTTGGGTGTATTTATTTAACTTTGTACTTTAATGTTTCTTTTCCTTCATTATTTATGCATTCTGTTCTTTTCCCCCTGACTGTTGCCTCTCTTTCTACATACGCGTTGGCTTAAGTATGGTATGAGACAAAAAGTCTGTGCACAAACTGTAATGTTGTAGCTACATGTCACAGCGACAACCTCCCCTTCCCCACCCCACCATTTTTGGAACTGCGGGGTATTTGTTTAAATTTGTTCACATGCAAATGGCATTGCTACAGAGGTACTTACAGCGCAAACCGCTTGAAACGTTACTTTTTAATCCTCCCATTTCTCTCTTTAAAATACTAGAATGAAATGTGCACAGGCATTGAATCGATGCTTAGTATTGGTTGGTATATTTTGAGTTAGAAGGGGGTGGTTAAACACATTACTAGAAAGTGTCGTGGCATATTTTAAGCCATTTTACTAAAATTATCCAAGAAGGAATGTGAGAGATATGCTCAATCTACCAGATCCGACCGTTCCACCTGAAGATGAAGGAAGGGCCATCCTTCGAAATTTGGAAAGTAATTAACATTTCAAATTACTGTGGTTGGAGTGTATAATGTGCTACCAAAGGCATTTAGCGAAGAGTAACTGACATCAGGTTAATCGAGATTCAAACAGGGATCCTTCAGAATGTACGTTAATATCTATTTTGGTCTTTGTTATTAACATTTCCTGTTTGAGTGGGAAGTCATAAATGTTAGAGAAACGTCATGGTGTACCGTCGGAAATTGTCGTGACACAAAATAGTTTGGGATTTGAATTTGTGTTAATTAAATTGAAATGCTTGGCTAAGTAGATGCGTTTATGTTCTCCTGCTCACAGTGAATCTTGTGACGTTTCTGGCTAGCAGTTAGTTACTTTAAATGCTGTTTTTATCTCCTAAAGAATTTGAGAATGTAGAGAAATTAGAATTTTTACAATTTTGGGAATTTACTGGTACAAAAATCTAAACTGTCAACACCAGCGAAAATTTCCGAAGAAAATTCCTCTCTCTGGACACTGCAACGTTTGAAATCTTCATTTGCAAGTACATCCTTACATTCTCCGTAACCTTTGTCTGACAAATACGGCGTTCTCAACATAGATTCGTGGGCTACACAAGGATGCCCGTGTTACTCTGTCCACTGTCTACACCAGGCGTTGGTCTTCAACTTTGCTTTTGTACAGACAAGAAGGCATTGTAAACTGCTTTTACCTCGCATAAAATGGAAGGTGGATTTGTTCAAACTTATTTTGAAACTGCCTCTCGTTTGCTTCGGTGAAACCACAGAGCATAATTACCATGTTTCGTCAGAGTATTTTTTTTAATCCTACAACCCACCTAGTGGCATGCTCATACATTGAATGCGTTCATTGCAAACAGTGGATGATGTTCTTTACATCCAGAAAGTTTTATTGATACAAGAAGCTATGTTATTTAAAATTTAATTCGAAATTATATGTCTTCTTTTAACTGCAATAGTTTCTTTTTACTTCCCGTTAGGCGAAACTACTACATTTGATCGGATTTTCAAAATGTCTGTTATTTTAACGATTGAAATTTTTATTTTGTTTATAAATCTTGAACGCTAAATCAACAACACTGACGTGAATGTTTCCAAAGCTTTCGCCTACTTTTAATTAGATGGGTTCTACGCGAAATGCATAAAATAAACGAAAGATGGGGTGGTCTTGTCTTTCCGTTCGGATGTTAAATTTCGATTGAATTTCGTGTTGCAGGTGTACACTAAAATTTTACCGATCGAATTTAATATTGATTCGCATTTGTGGAGTGTAGTATCTAATAATCTATGCTTCAAGCTCGAATCGAATTACATTTTTTAAAAAAAATATTTTGTGAAATGCAAACTATACATCTCACGGAGTACTCTGTACAACTTTCTTGCGAAACATTCTTACGTTTTCCTGCCTTGGCAAAAGCAGATTTTTGTCTGTAATTAACGAAGTCCGACAACAGTGATGCGTAAAAAATGACAAATAACGTAAAAATAAAACATGTATACAGCTTTCGAATCTTTTTTATGGCGTCCTAATTTGTGTAATTGGCCTAAATAACAATGCAATTTTGCACATTTTTTTATTTTCCGTGCTGAAATTTGAGATTGAACAGTATCCTCAGCAGTTCGACATACCTGACACTCAGTACTTGACAAGAAATTTGGCAACTTTTCGCGTTCAATGAAACGAGAGTGAAGTCGTCTGCTTTTTTGGCGCATATTTTAAATGGGTAATTTCGCCTTCATTAAAAGTAATTTCCATATCTTCCCAGTTCAGTCTGATACCCCTGTCCTATTGAAGCTATGTTTATTATTCCACTAGTGCGATGTTTATTAAATTGTTAAACTTGTATTTTACAGGGATTTAGAGTAATTTTCATTAAGTTTAAAGCCTGTTAACAGTAATGCTTTTTCTTCACATCACACCCCGAAGTTCCACTTCGCCCGCGTAAATAAAACAAGTAGCACCCCACGAAATCTTTGAGCCAGGGTGAGTAACTTCAAAGCCTATAGCAGAAAGGGACACAGTGCCCGGCTTTAAACCATTTTAAGTTGCATGCTTATTTCCGATTTTAAAGAAAGAAATCAACGTTGTTGTAATAAATTTTTTCCTTTTTTAGAAGTAAATTGAATGTCGATGTATTTATTTAATAAAAATGAGGGCTGTTGAGCCAATCAGAAGGACGCCCCGCCTTGGAAATTATGCAAAACGTCTGTCTTGATAGTGTTAGGACTGGTGAATATTTTTGGAAAATCGAAATGTGGAAACAACCAAATGCAAGTGACTTAAAAGAGCATGACATTAATATTAAAGAAAAGGGTTTGATGTTTTAAGTATTCTCGGCGGTCAAGGTGTCAACGTTGATCGTCTGGGAAATAAAGTCATGTGGGCTTGGGGCAGGTACCAACGTTTCGGTTAAATATACTGCCTCCAGTTTCCGGACTGATATATGTTTCTCCGAAACGTTGATATCTTCTATAAGTCCGCACTGCGTTATTACTCAAAAGTCGAACATTCACAAAAACAAGCTGCATGTCTTGAGCCGAGGGCGACAATGTTTCATGATTCTGCCGAAATGATCAACAATAGTCTGTGTCGTCGATTGTATAATTTTGCTTGTTTTTGAAACACAGCTTTGTATGTCTCTCTGTGCAGACCAGTTTGTGTGGTAAAAAGTCATGACTCTGATAATTTATAATTACCTCTAGTAAATGCTTACGGCGGTTACGAATATATTGGTCGTTAATATTTATATAGACGAAGTAATAAAAAGCTGTAGAATAATCATAACTTTCAGAACTATTTAACACTATTTTTATCGCTTGTTGGGTTTAGGTTCATAAATGTGATAAAAAAATAGAAAAAAATGCGACACTGCTTTTGGGCAATTTTCAGAATAGACAAGGTAACATTGGTTGTGTTGGTATTGGGAGAGATTTTAGGCTCTCAGGGCCACGAGTATGATAATTCTGCCTTCTGGGATGTTTCGTCTTGTATAATAGTGTGGTAGAATCCTTCCGACGTTTCGTAGGTGTTAGCTGCCCCAATCACGTAGATATTGTTTGTGTGTATGATATTTCTAATTCTAGCGAACCAGTCTCCAGTGATCTGTTTTATAAATTCACATTTTCTTTTACTTTTATTTCTGTATTAAATTTGCTACAATGTTTCTGCAAACATTCTTATGCTATGCTATGGTCCAGTTGAACCAGGGTTTGAATACCAATCTTCATATACCAGTTCCCTTTACCCTTTGTCCCCAGTTAGACAGCTAACGCCTCTAACTTCTGGAAAGCTGAGAAAATTGGTCCAGTCCGAGGGCTTTTAGTTATTCATCACTTGGTGTGACATCTGCTGCAGTTCACTTAAGGCATAGACTGATGATGGCCGTGTTCGAATACTTATCCTGCCTTCACCACCACAATTACACTATAAGGTCGCATCTTGCCTGAGCACTGTGCATTGGACTTGTATAAGAGGCGTGGAGGTAAAGATCCATGGATTCCAGGCGTCGGAACTTAACACCTCGGCAGCTTCATTTCCCAGGAGCTGTCTTCAGCCTGTTGAAGACCTTGTGGAACCAGAGCTGATGCAGGCTTAGAGCGTAGAGGAAGATTCTTGCTGCTACAGGAACTAGAAATCGAATTCCATCGTCAAACCCTCGTCTAGTATCTGTATCGACTGAGCTGCTTCGCACCATTTCTAATAGCCCTACAGTGTCTGTCTTGATGGGAGTTGAAACTTCCAAACTTCCACGCAGTTAGTGAGGGAATATGCCAGGTATTTTTAGGTCCGGCGCTAGGGTATTTGGCGCCCTAGGCCAGAGTTACGCAAACTTTCTTCACCCGCGGCACATCCTAATTTGTCAAAGACACGTGTCAACACACCACAGAAATTCACCTTACAAGTTATTACGAAACATTCCGTGACTGTTAATGTGTATCGACATATAAAACCTTGTCCTACATACCTAAGAATCCCCGCATATAAATAAAAAAGAAACACATGTTGAATAAAACTGTCGATGAAGAACTTGTGTGTGTATTACGAATTGTAATTACGAAAGATAAGATATGGATTTTTATAGCTATAAAAAGTTAATATACAATTTGTTATAAAAATATGCGACACCGCGTTTGCAGAGCGCTGCCATAGAAGATTCTTCAGCCTTGCTCCCCGTGCAGTTAACTTCTGAATAAAAATTTTGAATTTGTAATTTCATATTTAGTTCAAACGTAAAGGAGAATAATATGATACTGAATATGTATTGCAATTGTTCTACACTTTACACAAAATATAGGAAATACGAAACAGAATTTAGAATTTTTTACACGTTTTAAATGAAGTAAATGTAAGAACACGTTTCTTCAGGTCAGTGTTTGAGCAGTTTCATGCCCTGTTGACAAAGCGGTTGGGCACACCACGAACTTCCAGGTCTTTGTGACAGAAAACTTTATTTTAAATTAGAAATGATAATATTACTTACCAGTTACTCTGTGTATATATAATTTCTAGAGAAGTTCAAAGAAATTTGTTCTTGAACAAAAGCGAAACGGAAACTATTAACACAAGATCTGTCGTGCAATTGACAATAAAGGTACTAATTCACGAGATCATCTGTTTGTCAGTACTGGCCACACTGTTGACTTCACCACAGAGCCATCAAATGTTTGTACAAGATGCCAAATTTTATTGGCCGCATTTAACGAAGCCCTTAACGGGAACGCTAATGTATTATTTTTCTCTGTTTTACTCTGTGTATTTTAGATTTGTTATTTTGTATTTTATGCTGTTTCTCCTTCATTGTTTACTCACCGCTCCTTTGCAACTCTCCGTTCCAAATTTTTTCCGCCCCAGGCGACCGCTTAGTTTTGCTAGTGGTTGAACCGGCAGTGGGTATTTTATGTTCAGTGTCACAATTGCGAAAGCACACCGTGAACCATTTTTGCACTATCGATCGTCGTCTTCTCGTTACTGACGCCTTGTAGTTCTTTAGATGGTTACCAACGCTTGGAAGTAACGCATCGCCACGTGATACGTTATCTCGGAAACGTTGGTAACCACATACAAGACCACAAGTTATCACAACGCGGAAGATCCAGATCGTCATTTTTTCCGCCGTGAAAACCTAATTGTTTTTAGGCTGTCATATAATCTTTAAAATATAAAGTATATTAGTATGTTTTGGCTGGACATACGTGCATTTCAAATCATAGGGAATTCAATATTTCTAGTCTTGTCTTTGTGTTTACGCCTAAGTTATGAAACATAAACTACTACTACTTCATCTTACATTCTTATTAATTTGCACTAATCGTGCCCTTAAAACATTTTATGTAAATCAGGTGTCTAATACTGCATTTTCAGGAATTGTAATCTAATCTTCGGAGTACCTGAAATTATACACATACGTGTATATGTGAATGAAATTATTTAAACCATATTTTATATTTGTTTGTAATATTTGTGTCAGTATTGGTAATTATTACATATTTAGATTGCGTAATTGTTCTCGTATGTTTTTGCACCGTGTATACTATCCAATAGATTCAACGTTTGATTTTGCTCGTTATATGACGTACGTTTATAATTTTTCCACCTACTTTACGTCATTTAATGTCAAGTTAATTCTTCTTTCATATGCTTTTAATTTGTTATTTTTTTTAAACAAGAGCCTGTATTTCAAAAATTGGTCTGGTTGTTAAGGTGTTATTAAATAACAATGATGATTCTTTCCTTCAGTTGTAACTTGATATCGGACGTTGCTTAAGTATTAAAGGACGTCTCTATGTCCTGCGACAGTCAGTCAGACAGTTCGAGATCCAAATAAAAATTTTAGACCAGACTATCAGAAATGTACTGAACCTTCCTAAAGAAAGGGCGTTAACTTTAACTAGTAGCTAATTTGTATCACACAGGAAGAGAATACATTACCAATCCCCTCCTATATTTTAACCCACAAGTTATGCATTCTGCCACTGAATTTTAAATTCTTTGCAAAGGGACTTCATTTAATATGGGAACCATGTCTTGTAGCTCGATGTGTGACGTTTGGTTGACTACGCGAACAGGATGCTGACGTAAGCCGTCGGCAGACGTCCTCATGATCAAGTGATTAGGGATGTTAACTCTGAATCATGTCACACAGGCATGTTAGCTGTCTTCCGTACTCAGCACAAAATTCTCTTTCAATTCTTCATAGATGTCGTTAGTGACAAGCTTTGTTTTATCTGCGATACTGACTCTGATTATCACATCTTTCTTATTCATTTTGCATTGCAACAATTGTAACCAAGCAGTGATTCCGTTATCTCGCTCTATTTCTGTCATTCAACTCCACTTTGGATTCTACCTCGAAGAGTGTGCAGTTGTTCAATTGATCAAGGGATTCGATAGGAGGCTAATAGGAGTTATTTTGTTGGGCCCAATTGATAGAGCTAATCCTTGTTTCCTCCGGAGACATATTTAGGTTTCCGAAACGTCGTTTATACTTAAATTAGAACGATGAATAAAGTCCTAGAAGTATGCTATTTTAATAATAAACTATCATCACAAATCATAAGATCTGATAACGTACCTTTATTGTTATTTGTTGATATGATTCCTCGATATTGTGTTTAATAAGTAGTTGGATCAGGATTGTTAAGTAAAATGCCATTCAATCATTACTTAACCATTTTCGCATTTCTTCTCTATAGAGGGTGCATTGGAAGTTATTTTACTCTGAGCCCTGCAGACAAACACAGGACATCATTGCAGGCACGTCTTGAGTGTTCGTGGGTGGTCTGAGTCTGTCTTAATCATTCACCCTACAGCCCGGACCTCGCTCCCAGTGATTTCCATCTTTTCCTACACCTCAAGAAATTCCTGTCCGGTCAGCGTCAGCGTTTTGAGAATGACAGAGAGGCGGAGATGGTTGTCACACAGTGGTTCCCATCCCCGGCGGCAGACTTCTACGACACAGGGATTCAAAAGTTGGTCCCACGGTATGACAAATGTCTCAATTCCGGTGGCGAATATGTTGAAAAATAGCTGGACACTTGCTGTATCTGTTGCAATAAATATTTCCATGAAATTGTGTTTTATTTCTGTAAACGGCCCCAGGGAAACTTACTTTGTGGACGAGCCTCGTATTTTAATAATAAACTATCATCACAAATCATAAGATCTGATAACGTACCTTTATTGTTATTTGTTGATATGATTCCTCGATATTGTGTTTAATAAGTAGTTGGATCAGGATTGTTAAGTAACATGCCATTCAATCATTACTTAACCATTTTCGCATTTCTTCTCTATAGAGGGTGCATTGGAAGTTATTTTACTCTGAGCCCTGCAGACAAACACAGGACATCATTGCAGGCACGTCTTGAGTGTTCGTGGGTGGTCTGAGTCTGTCGTGCTAATTTCTGTGTTACACTGCGTGATAAACTTCTCACCCTTTCTATGCTGAAAATTTCAGTAGAATAGTCTGCTTCATTCCTGTATTTATATAATGACTTAATAGTGTAGTTTTGGGATTTTGCAAACCGTTATCTAACGAGTCTGTCCACTCCTAATATGACATAAAGAGCTGTATAGGAACGAAGTCTATATTTCACAGCGATGTATATTGTTCGTAGCATTGAAAGTGTTAAAATAAATGTTCGGCTGGAGGCGATTTATGATCGTTGGGGCGAAATGTTGTGCCACATTTGCACTCGCCCACCGCCAATCCTGTCATCCGGTCTCAACGCACGATGTTCAGACTTCACCTTATTCCCTTATTAATTTTATGAGTCAATTTTAAACCGTAGTAACATCTTTAATCACCATTAATTGATCACGATGTGATCCAGTGGTTACCTACCGCATACAGATGAGGCGTTTAACCGCTACTTGTTTGTAGTTTATTTGCTGCAAACTAGAAAGGGAATTTAAATTAATAATTTCGCTGTATTGTTATTTGTAAAACTGGACAGACATGGCTTCAAATTAGTCATATTCAGTAAGATGTCTAAATCGTGTTTCAGACACTTCACGATAGAACGTTTATTTAACAAAATACAAGAACATATAAATGATGCATCTCTGCAGTTTAGACTGATATCTCTGGTGTTAGTTATCTTTGTCGACATTATAATTCATGGTTGTGTAATATATGCATCTGTACTGTATTTAACCAAAAAACAAATTTAAATTTTAGCTGTAAGATTTGAGGTTTTCACAGCGATGAGTATGAAGATTTCTGTTTTCTGAGTTGTTGCGCTGTGTAGTCTGGTCGATGCTTACCAACGTTTCAGAGGTCATACTGCCGCCGTCATCAAGACGATGAATCATCCACATCTACCATGCTACACAGCGCAACAACCCAGAAGACAGAAATCTTCTTAATTTTTAGCTGCAATAAATGAGGGCGAAATTCAGTATGGGACTCAAACTCTTAACTACACCCCATACCATAGAAAGAAATTAACTGAAGGACAAAAGAAGGACGTTTGGTGAGAAAAGAAGAAACATTTAAAGAACACAGTTTTAGTTTACTTTAAAATCCTACCGTTTTCATTTTCTGAATAGGCCTATACTTATAGGCAAGATTTTTATTGAGGCAATTTGAGAAATAAGGTTATTTATACTTAAAATTGTTCACAGTTGCGTTGTACAACAGACGATAATGTATTGTGATTCCGTTGAAGTGGCAAGAAGGTATGCATGAGTTCCAGAAACATGTCTTCCCAAGCAGTTGGCCGACCTGACATGTGTCACTTAGTTGCATCTTCACATGGCTGTTTCCTGCGACTACACACGCAGATACCAGTCCAGAGGCCGCCTCTTTGTTGTCATTGGTGAATATTTGCTCCACGCAACAGGCATGTTCGCACATGGCTGAACAGCGAACCCGTTCCTTACCATTGGGCTATTTAACGTGTGTCTGAGTGGCAGATACATCCATGGAGACTACATATTTGGGTCTACATGCATGCATACATTCACACGAACATACTGTACTGATATACAAATCTTATAAAAGCGGAGAAATTATATTATTTTACGGTTCACGTGCACATGTTGGCCGATGCTCGCACCTTTGGGAGGATCAAGGGACTTCTTTTCTGTCTGCAGAATGACCCGTCGACACGGATGGACGTAAGGGGAAACGGATGTTTGTTAACATATCGACTTTCAGTCTTTAGAAGAGTAAGGTCAACGTTTTGTCTAGACTGATGTAAGATAAGAAGATGGCGATCGCGCGAAGTGTGTATGCATTCTTCAGTTGATACCGAGAACTAATGGTCCATTGTCTCTAGGTATGGAGTCTGGCAAGATATCAGTGACGCAGATCGTCCGTATTAAACTACCGAAATACTTTACCGGCTTCAAGAAAAAGAGCCCTTCTTATGAAACTAATAGTGCGTTTAGTTAGTCGAGAGATTACCCACTGTTTTCTGATCCAGAAGGTGTATTATAAGGGTGGAAACTGGAGACTCGTTTTCCGTGATGGACTTTTGTATTAGGGTCATTGAACTTTCTGGTGCCAGTTGTTGTTTGATCCTGTTGTTTTGTCATTGGTAGAATAATATCATATTTTAAAATAGTAGCGTCATTGAGGGGTGGGCGGGAGATATATTGTACTTAAGATACTGCAAGGTTACAGATGTTTCTATTTTGATATGATGTCAAAGCAGCGAAGGGGCAGAGACCTCCTGGACCCAGCCTCGTCGGAGCCCACCCACGCGCTCAGCGCTCAGGTGGGCTGGAACAATAGCCTCTTAATGAAAGACACGCTTCCGGCTGGCATGTGTGAGATGGACATACTCTATTATTGCCTGTCCCAACATTTAATTGCCCATCGTGACCACCAGGAAAAGGGACGTATAGTTTGTCCATTATTTTTCTATTATTAATTTGAACGTAATTGTTCTGAACTGCGTTCCGTTGCGGTTTTAGGCCTACTGACGGATAACATCGAAAATACTCAGTGCTAAATTATAAGATCAGAAGTTTGCACGTAGACGAAAGGCAAAGAAGTTTTATCGGGTGATCGGCCTCCTCCTTCAGGGGTAATATTCTCACGTGACGGAAAATATCACCGGAGGTTCGCTGTTAAAGTATTGCATTTTATTCAGGATTTGACTTTTTCACAGAGGTGAGTACGAAGATAGCTGTCTTCTGGATTATAACGCCGTGTAATCTTGGTAGAAGTTTACCAACTTTTTAGAGTCTCTCATCGCCCTGGTGATGAAAATTGTAAGATGAATCGTCGGTAAACATCGCGAAACATTCCAGAAGACAGTTATCTTCATATTAGCCGCCGTGAGATCATGAAATCCCATTGAGAAAATTTTACATTTCGTATATAGGGAAACGTTTACACGTGCATAATACATTTGTGTAACACTAAAGTATCTTGCAACCAGACTGCGTTAAAGACTATTATGTTTCGATACAGAATTAGTAGTACAACATAAACCACACGCATCTCACATCTTACATTACGACTATGAATATACTTAACAAGGCAGAATACAACTTACTTTGTAAAATA
>NW_019060346.1:2005946-2018792 GCF_000696155.1 Zootermopsis nevadensis | reverse complement strand
TTTCCATTTGGCACAGAATACAACTGTTCTTCAGTAATGGTGAACCACTGACATACATAATTGAACTGTCGATAACGAACTGTGGTTATTATTCCAATTGCCTTGCTAAAAGGTCATTATTTATAGCACTGAACAGCGCGAACACCCAATGAAGAAAGGAAGGATTTACCAATAGTATCGACACCGTGAACAGCACGAAGCTGTTAGTAATATTTCATCTAGTCAATTTATAGGTACACTCGTAAGAAAAATAAGAAGACGAACCCGAGTCTGAAGTTGGAGGCGATAAAGTTCTCCGAAACGTCGGCAAATATGCCAACCTTAACAGGGTGTCATCGCACAAGTACGGAGAAAAATTTAGCTACAAACTGCCCTGAAACACTGAAGATTAAACAATTACGTTGGGTTAGTGTCTGAGTCAAGCATGTTTTGCTAGTATGTGCAAAGAATCATATTCCTTCTAAGAACGGCCAATTTTTAGACGCGTTCACATCCCTGGGGGGCGTCTGTTAAATCACTTTGCCTGGCCTTCCGTCCGTCCGTCGATCAGTGAATACTCATTAACAACTCTAGAATGACTGAACAGATTTTCATGTAACAAGATACTGAGTAAACAATGTTATCAGCATCACTTTTTAGCAGCTTTATTACCAGTTAAAGTGTACGTGCATACATCTTACATTTCCAGTGAACATGTACATATATTAACACGTTTGGCGTGTCTATCACAGTTTCTCTTTCAGATTTCCCTGTTCTAACTTCCCTATTAGTGCCAGTTTGTGTAACCAACAATATTTACACAGCTTGTAGGAAAATATTATTAACAAGAATATTTCTAAAAGTTAAATAAATTTCTCCAACAATATTAAGTCCAGCCAACATTTAAATAGAACTGTTGACAAAAATGTTGCATTTTTCAGTGTCTTAGGTAGTTTAATTTGTTTTACACAATGCATATCAACATTTTTTCGCCAGTGATGTTTTTCGGTTTCATTAAAAGCACTTTTGTCTTAACGATGGGCTCACAGTACCACATATACCACATAGAAGGTAGGAGAAAACGTTCTTAGAATCTACTTGCTCCTAGACGTTACATTGAACTCGGTTTCCTTAAGCAGGGAGTAAGTCTTCTTTACATTCAACTTCTCACTTAAGTACGTGCTCTCCTTCTTAGTCAAGGCGCTGCGTTTCTTGGTGCTGATTTACCACGTTTATCGGCATTAGACAAGAGATTTCCTTTCAAAGAGTAAATATGAAATTCTGCGAACACGTTCACCCTTAATTATGTAAATATTAATGAAAACTGCAGAAAGGCACGGTCCTCTCATTCCTCCACGACAGTAGTTCCTTAACAGATGAATATTCGCTGAACAATCTTCTCGACCTCTGAGGTTTCTAGATCAAGCTGAGAGTCCAAAGTAACAAGTTCCGTCTATTAATTTGGCCCAAACAGTAACTTGAGAGGTTTGTCCAATAACTTACTCAAATAACACTGGCGTAACATTCTAGTCTAGTGACTAAACGAACTAAACTATTAAGATTTCTAACAACACGACGTTGTCTATACTAACAGCTACATGACAAAAACGTTTAATGATGTTCGACTTAAATCGCTTATTAATCGCAATATTTTAAAAACTATATACATTTTCTTTGGAATCTATAGCCTCTCCTTTTGCATTACAGGTATTATTCACAAATACTATTTGGAACTTAATAAAAGGCACTGGGCAGTTTCACAAAGTAAAAGTTCTAGGTAAACACATCAATGAATTAAATAAATAAAGCAGTGGAACGTATCTCAGGAGACTCCACAGACAGTATGGACATCTGCTACCACAATAAAATGTTAATTAGGAAGTCAATAATAAAGCTGAAATGGTTTCCTCCTTGAATCCGTCACTAGAAATCCGTTACTTGGAGGATAATAACCCATCTGCTTGTCTCTTATAGGTCAATCTCCTAAGGAGAAGGGTATTCCAGAGTCTGGATCTGAAATGAACAATGCGACAACCCCTCCAGTTTCCCAGTTTAACTCCGCACTGCAACGAATCTCGTTAAGACCGGACACGTACTTCAATCTACGACAAAAGAAGCTCTTTGGTGATTAGAAAACAGAGTGTGCATTTGAATTTCTAGTGCGCCAATTACTAGCCATTTACTTGCGTAAACTAACCTGACGCGATAGAAAATACTCTTTGGTTAGTGCATTATATAACGACACTGTATCATTATGTTGCATTGTTTTTTTGTTTTTGTTTTTTGACTTTCCCATCGTCTAAAATATGACGTTATAAAATTGAATTTCGAAAGCAGAATCCAGCTTTCGGAAAGTTATAATTTTATAATTTAGACGACTGGCAATGTCCAAAAGGGCACTTAAAACTGTCGTCAGAAAATTTTGAACTTCGACGACACTAGGGGCTCTTTAGAGCCGAATGAGATGTGCATGGTAAAATGCTTACTATGGCAAGTATTCAGTCGTGACCTACTTCAAGGTGCCCTCCTGGCACTCGCTTAGAGCAACTGAGAGAACTATGAGAATTTAAAGGAACTGAACAAGCCCAGACTCGAACAGAGAATCTTCAAAATTAATGACATGTTGTTCATTTTTAGTAAATTTAAAATTATCATGTGCATAACACAAGATTATGTATTATGTTTTAGTTACAATAAAACTTTTTATACGCAGAATTAGTGGTAGCCATACATGATGAATTCCTGCTAGTTTATTGTTCGTTTTCTGAAAGAATAGAACTTCGATACAACAGATTGAACTGCTTTTGGAAATGGGCTGGGAATTGCACTTCCTAACTTCAGTTCCACAAAACAGCCTACAACCATTTTCATTTCTTTAATTCCCTGAATAAAGGCAAACGATTAAAAAAAATCACACAAATTACTCTGCTGTCTGCTATAGGGAAGAAGATTGTTTTTATATTGATGCCCTTATTCGATTTCAGGCAGCCTGCTTTCAATTATAAAGACCACTATGGCACAAAAATCAGTTTAGTTACTTTTTGTAAGTAGCATGGATTCTCTTGTAAACGATAGACACTTTTTCATTTCAGTAATTGAAAGACTTCTAAATAGACAGAGGGGAAGAAAAGAAAAGAAAAGAAAAGAGAGATTCTTTTAACTAGTTCCGCCCCGAAACGAAAACACAGAACCATGGCCTTTATTCTTTTATGCCACTATAAAGTCTCTGAAAATTAATTAAAATATATGAAAGACACGAATCATATCGTCAATAATTGTACTCGCATTTTAGGGGATCGTAACAATTTTCGTTAATAATCTCACTACGCATAAAAGAATTCTAACATAGGGCATCAAGGAAAATGGGGCGTTATGCTCACTTTCTGTCAAGTCCTTGAAAGTATTAATGGTACGAGTATGTTTCCAATCAAATCGTACTTTACCGGGCTTCTACCGTTTCACCACAGACACTTTCCTTGTATCACCAAACTCTGATATCATATCTCTGCTTGTCCTGTACACATTTAGGTGACTAAAAATAGAGTTAATATTGCAAAAATAACAATAAATACATAGGGACGACAATAATGATTGAGACTAGAAAGTGTGACCATATAAAATATACTTCCTTAAATGAAATGATACGCCACCGTTGGCACGTACTTTTCGATATAACACAGCCTGCAGGAATGAGACGTGCCTGTAATATTAACACCGATTTTTGAGAAATAATAACATGAGGCTTTGGACTGGACTCAGTTTCTTATGTACTGGGTCCAGTGGACCATGGTAGGAAATTTCGAGCTGTACACGAAGCGGGGAATTTCCTGACCAGACCAGCCATCACCAGTTTCTGAAGAAACGCACCAAGGACAGTCCGTCGAAACTGAAGTGAACTATATAAATAGCATAAGTTTTTAAAACGTTTTCCAATTCATTTTTTTTAACTAAAGACATGAAGTTCAGTACTAAAAACTTAATGCAAAAGCACAAGGTGCATAGCTGTATAAGATGAAATCTATGTTAAATTTTTGAACTTTGATAAATGCTCTGATTTTATTCATGATAAAATTAGCTGCTTCACTACCGGCACTAAAAGTGTTCGCTGTTGAGAAGGCGCTATTTTTATACACAGAAGTGTAGGTCCATAACCTAATAAGTGTCTAAACACGATCAGCTGATGGACTAAAAATATTTTCCTTCTGTCTGAAAGTACATGTTCGAACGTATCGATAGCCAAGTATACAGGTAACAGAAGAATCGAATACTTTACTAACTATATATTCCCTCCATAACTAAAAGTGAATATCTGGTAGAATAGCCATTCGAAGTAAGCGTATGTACGCTTGATGAATGTGAAATAAATTAACTTGCACTAAAATGTATAACACATGTTGTTCTGGATGCGACGGTTCATAAAATAAAGGAGAGTCCAGCATCAGGAAGCATAACAAATCCCAGGGGCTACATTCGGTACTTAAAAGTTTAGAATTGGTTATGTCCCCGAGGATGGTTGTCCAGGTCGCAGCATAAACTTCCTTTCACAGTCCCTGAAGACACGTCCTGAAACATCATGTTGAAGTTACGCTTTGCTCAGTATTTCCATGTTATTGCTTACGTCACTAATTTCACAGTCTCTACACGCTCATTGTCAAAGCAGTTACGCAGCACTACAGAATAATCTGTCGGAGTTGAGGTCAAAGTCGTTAAGATGTTTAAGAAAGAACAAAATCAGTAAACCTGCAATAATTTAAAAATAAATCTGTTTGGCGAGGATGTATGCCAGGCATTTAAATACCGATGTGGTGTTTGATTTGTGTGCTTTGGGGACGATGTTTTGCTTAAAAGAATCGTCGAATGTCGAAACTATTCCGTTATTATGTACGTACAAAGTGACCTCGTAACACACGTGATTTTTATGTCGGTCTATAGGTCATGATGTAACTAGGAAAATAATGGTGGGTTGAAATTAAATGTTCTATTGCAGAGATCTAAACCAAAACAACGAGGAATGAATTTGTTTTTGTTTCTTGTTCGTTCTGCGTAAAGTATCTTGCAAATGACACTTGTCGACTTTCACAGAAACGACTCAACTTAAGAAAGTTCGTAAGACGTAATGTAAAACGTGGATCGTACTAGTATGTGAATTTTCACTAGTAATATTGCCAATATAAAATCCGATTGCTCTGAAATTTGTCGGCTGGTTCTCATGTTTTAACGTTGCTGTATCGACTGTGGGTGTTATGCAGCGTCGAGTGAGATGAGACAACGATAAAGCACGGGGAACAGAAAAGAAGAGAAAGTGACCGAACGTATTCAATAGAACAATGACAGTTTAGCCAAAGAATCTATGAAATGAAATAACACGGTTTTGAAAAGAAAGCACAATGAGTTAAAAAGCAGTTTCAATTCGTTTTGTTTTCAGAACAGAACGCGCAAATTGAACGGTAACTAAAACAATATTGCATTACAGAAAAAATAAATTTATACCGTATTTTATAAAACAGCTTTAAAAATAAAGTTGCAAATTAAATTGTCGTGGCATAGAACCAGCTAGTGTTTGTATAAGATTTTAGTCGGGAAAACTGAAGATATGAGACCGCTTATGAGGCTGTGGACTGGATTTCTCGGCCTTCGGATAGACTGCACCGCGGTCTATTTTAAACACAGTAATGAGCTACCGATTTTCAGTTTCTCAAGAAGGATTCTGCTTGTCGAGGGTCCTTACATATTTAGGCTTATGTAATTAGATCCTTTACGCATATTTACATCCAGGGATACTTGAATATGGCCGAGATAAAGGCGTATAAATAAAGAACAATGAAGTGTGTAGAAATCGTATAGATTTACTTCCTTATTAGGAATTCAGGAATCTTATATTTGGTGGATTCAAACTGCACCCGCATTATAAAGGACGCAATTTCTTGCAGAGGATATGTTTGTGATGTGGACTTATTAGCGTGGGTTTAAGACGTTTGGCTTTAATATCCTGAACTAAAAAAAAATATCCTCTTACCAATCGAGAGAACAGTTAATTTTAAGGTTCCCTCTGGTAATATTGTTGGCAATGCATTTATCTGAAGAGAACGGATTGTATCAGTTTCTATACGCCATCGGCTATTGTGTATTTTGATGGCGTGTCTGCTACAGGCACAGTTAGATTATTAATTTATTTTACTAGTGAATAGCAGGAACTCAGAAGTTCTTGAAATATTACTCACACAGATCATCGGAAGTAACAATGGACTTAAAGCGAAGTTCGTACACATTGATACCCGATACTGGCTAACCAAACTGCGCACATGATTATCTAATTAGAGCAACTCATCATGCTTCAGAAACTGGAGTTCTATGCTTAATAAATACGGCGTTAGTAGCTCTCATGAAAGTTATCACACTTGTTACGAACTTCACTGCTGCATTTTCGCTTTGTAAGCAACAGCACACGTGTAGAATATCGATCGTTACAGGCCGTAACTCACTAACTGACCGTCCATCCAGCACATTAATATCGAAGGTCCGACACCAATAATAACAAAATCCGAAACGGGCACTGATGTGTATAAAGTTTATTCGGATTTCGGGCACTTGGATTTATGTATGATCTGAAGCTTCAGTATCCTGAGGACGAGGGCGAAAGGTTCTCGAAACGTTGGTGTTTTCTCCATTCAGCCACCTGACTCTGGCTGGTAGCCCGAGAAGAATTCATTATACTTCCATTTATCATTTAGAGTACAAAATTTTGGCCAGAAAACCTGATGAAAGCAGACCACTTGGAAGACACAAGCATAAATGGGAGGATAATATCAAAATTAATCTTATCGAAATAGAGAGTGAAGTTTCATACTACATTGAAGCGGCTCAGTAAATGGTGATGGACCATCGAATTACATAAATAGCGTGGTTTTTATTAAAAGTTTAGCGACAGTCAGCTTCATAAGAGTGTTCTGCTCTGTAATGCAAACATTGATGGTCCTCGTTATGTAATTTTCTCTGTCTTTTTATATATGCTAACTCTTCGGTTTTTGGTAGATGGAAAGGCATATGAAGGTATATGTAATAAATTACGTCACCGTCGAACACCACAAAACAATACAAGTTTATTAGAATCTTTGATGTTAAAGAGCTACATCTTTCGGTCACATTCGTCAGGCCCAAGGCGTGTGTGATCTCAACCAGTTTCTTATATGTAGTGTTATAAAGATAGAAAATTTTAATGCCTTGTTGTAAGTAAGAGCTGTAAAATCTGGATCATTAATAACGAAAGTTTAAAGTTAGGTGGTTGTAAATTTAAAAAGTAAAAGAACTTTCCTGTTATTAATAACACATTAGTGTTGTTAAGTGCGAAGTAATGTAATATGGTACTATTTTCATACTTGACCGTATTAAAACAGTAATAAACGTAAGTAAATAACTGCCACAGACCATGTTAGGCTTCATACAAGCAACACAGAAGATGAAGTGAAAGGAACATATGGAGTCCTACCTAACCTTTATAAACTGTAAGCAGCAACAATATTACTATTTTCATAATGTAAATTCCTCAACACTTAAAAACACTACTACTTATTCATAAGACGACCATTCCTTCAATTTGTAATTATTTTTAGAATTTCCAACCACCCAATTTTGATCTTTGGTACTTACTTAATGATTCAACTTGCAAAACACTCACTTTTAACAAAGCACTAATATGTTTGTAATTATCTTTACACACACTGTATGAAACATCCTGCTTCAGATCAGAATTTCTTAGAGCCTGAAGATGGTCCAATGTGACCAAAATACGGAGATCCTAACATCAAAGAAAAACTTATATTGTTTATTGTTTTATTGTACAAGACGATAAATGCCACGGTGGTCTAGCGGTTAGAACGCTGGCCTTGTAATCCTGGGGTCTCGGGTTCGAATTTATAACTTGTGTTGGGCAAGGCCGTGGTCTAGGCAACACGGAGTTTTCCTCCGTGGCATCCCAACAATTACTCCATTCACACACAGAAGAAGGCAATGGCAAACCACTTCTGGATCATCTGCCAAGAACGTATATGAACAGGTCCCAGTCCGAGAAAAGGACGGAAGGATCCTGTTCATATGGACCGGTCGTCAGACAGAACACTAAATAAATAATAAAACAAAACAAGACGATGGCACAGTTTATTGCATGTATCCTCTTGCAAATATCCATTAGGGGAGGCACGAACATACATGGTTGGATCAGAAGAGTGAACAACATAGGGGCCAAGACGGGTTCAAAAATGGGGTGCACGTCAGAGGAAAAACACGAAAATCTCGGGGCACGTGTTTTCTGTAGGGGTGTTCGACTGCAAGGTTTTCATAACATTTTGTAATCAAACACGAGTAAGCTAATGACGTTATTCTAGCACTGGCGCGGTGTTGACTCGTCGGCAGATGCCAGAGTTTCAGATAAAAACTGTGCCAAAACCCAGATCAACATCACCACCGTGAAAACCTCAAATCTCATACGTGTAGGCTAATTAATGTTTTGTCGTTTCAGGTGGTGCTGGTAGTCGCGGCGAACCAGCAGATGCGGAGTACTACCAACCTACTTATCATCAACCTGGCCGTCGCTGACCTCCTGTTCATCGTCTTCTGCGTCCCTTTCACCGCCACCGACTACATGTTACCGTTCTGGCCGTTCGGAGATATATGGTGCAAGATTGTGCAATATCTCATCGTAGTTACGGCATACGCTAGTGTCTACACGCTCGTTCTTATGTCACTTGATCGATTCTTGGCTGTAGTTCATCCCATCACTTCCATGTCGGTGAGTACTCCATCTCCTGTGACTTGCTTTGAATCCCTTCAGAACAGACAGTGACGTCCTAAATTGTGTCATTCACGAATTTATGGTGTGTCAATATCGAGGCTAAGAAGTTTACACAGCTGCTTCCAACGTAACGATTCAACACAATCAAGGACTTCATCAGATTAAGCTCTTTGCGTGTTCTGTTTACAAAGATTAAAACTGTTTCTAGATATTTCTGTCGCATGTCTCAGGCGTCCTCTACCATTCTGGTGTGAAAAACACCTTATGGGCATTTTCTATCTGTCTATCGCGTCTTCCAGTCGAAATAGTGCTGTCGTCAGTGGTTTTTAAGAACTACATTTTGTGTCATATAACAAATCGAAACCTTCTCAACGGATTTTTATTAAATTTAACCCGAAGGTTATGTCATGGGACCTAGTCCAAACACGCACTTTTTAATTTTCTACAATCAGTAATTTTATCGTGATGAATGTTCAAACTTGTGAGGTGTAGAATCCTCTACGGCTTGTGAAATTATCGCCTGTGTTGCCATCGGTCAGTGGAAACATGAAAATTTTATTAAATCCGTCGCAAACGGTCAAAGAACGCCTCTCTAACTTTTGTGTACTTTGGAGAACACACATTTCCAAAGTTGGTGACATTTCAGGATCTCAGAGTTGTGAATATGAAGATGATTTTCTTCTCGGATGTTGTACCGTGCAATCGGTCATCTTAATTTCGTTGTCCCATTTATATCGATCTCAGTTCCATCAGTACAGTGACTTGGCTATGAGCTGGAATATTGGCGTTCGATTCCCGGCCGTGCAGGCTGCTTCTCCTTGCCATAACGTCCTGACCGGTTCTGGGGTTTACCCAGCCTCCAACTCATTGGGTACAGAGATCTTTTTCTCGGGATAAGGCGGTCAGGGCACGAACGTAACTACTCAGCCCATTTACTGACGAGGTCAGGCATGCGCGTAGTTTATTTCCAGTGAACCATACGCCTGCATGGAGTGGTGCTTAGGCAAGCACAAGGTACACATTCAGCTTCACGATGTTCCAGAAAATGCAGACCTACTTTTGAAATAATGCGTTCTGTTAGATTGTTTATCAAGAAATAAAAATGCATTAACCATTTGAGGCCATTATTTGGAGCACAAACTGTAACAGTAAAAGATCCATTGTTTTACGTTTGCTGTCTGTCAATGTGCATACCGCGTGCATAAATTTTATTAAAAAGTATTTCTTCTTGTCAGTCGCATACTGACCTGGGGAGACAAGATATCATTGTCTTCATAGGCTGTCACAATAATTACTAAAAGAAATTCGCTTGGCATGGAAATGTCATATTTATATAAACTGAATGAACTCTGTTCTGAAAAGTGTAGGTGTGCGCTGAACAGAAGATATTAGGTCTAAAATTCGAAGAATGTTTTCCACTGGCTGCTTCACAGCTATTTCCTATTTTGACGTTAGAATCGAGCCTCGTTGTCGAGTATTTAAAGCTAAAAAGCCCCGTATTTTTGTTCAGATACGCACAGAACGCAACGCCATAACCGCCATCGTAGTGACGTGGGTAGTGATCCTACTTGCGTCTGTACCAGTGTACCTTAGTCACGGTGAAGTAACATACACGTATTCGTCCGCTGAGCACACCGCCTGTGTGTTCCTGGAGGCTGATCCCATCAACAGACCTGACGGATACCACAAACTCTTATTCCAGGTACGTCATAACATTCTATTTTAGTTTATTATTTCAATAGATGCTATGTCTCAAGATGCTCAAACTTATAGGCCAGCAGGTCGCATTGAAAGATTGCACGTGGGACGGAGCATTCAAATATCTCTGCCGTACCAACCAAAATTTGACGAATGGATTAGCACAAGACATTTCTGAATTTGTTTACAACATATCGTAAACAACCTTGGAAGTTAAACGAACTGGAAACCACAGTCCTAATATATATATATATATATATATCATGTCTCATTATTATAATAAGTACAACGGAATTTAATCCCGAACTTTGAAAACAATACGTTCTCTTCAGAAACGAGAACACTGCCATCCAATAAAACTTTCTTCTTCAAAACATGAGTGTCTTTATTTCCCCTGAAGTTTGAAAGCTAAGCACAAGAAATTCTGAACATTTTCACTCATTAATCTAGCTTCAGGGAAATAATTCTGAGAAAGATGAATATATACAGGCAGCCTGGAGTTCGCTGTGCATGCAGCCTGGGGACAGCTGAGCACAGACAAGCAGCGAACATTCGAAGTTGGAGGAATATAAAATTGTGTTCTCCTCCTCTGTCTGTACTAATAATGTTCAAGAAGTTCTAACAAGCAAATGTAATTTTTAAGAAACCGTCATGACGCTCAAATTTAGCCTAATGAATGGCCTTGAGAATTATACTTATTCCAGTCTATTTCTGATTTCGGCTTAATGTAGCCAAAAAATTTTTTTTTTTTTAGATTTATGACCGCACGATTTTGGGTCGTCTGAACCTTGGTATTGTGGGTTCAAACACCACGTGACCCAGATAACTCTTATTTCTTGTGTTGTATACGTTGTTTGTAGAATATGAATGCAAATGAGCGCATGATGGGGATATCGCGTGTGTAGGTCCGCGTGTTTCATCTCGGAAAATTACTTGGTGGATCTCGATTGAACTTTGGAAATAGAATCTTTACTCAATTTGTCGGGAAACTGCAATGTTACTTCATTGGTATGTTACATGAAGCTCAGATCAAAATAAATAGACTTTATAAAGAAAGACCATCATAAAAAATGCATGCATGAGAAAAATTGACCCATAGACCTCAGTAATATGACCGTCTTCTGGGATTTTGCACAATGTGGTTAGGAAATCGCCCGATGATGGAGGCAGTAAGTAACTCTGAAACGTCGGTAAACGTCAACCAGACCACATGGCGCAACATCCCCGAAGTGACTCAGCAAGCATGCCTTTAAACTACGGAAACGAAGCTTTTAATTGGTAGTACAACTCGAGAGATGTGTGTTTCCTGAGTACAGAGCATCTTCTTCGCCACGTCGTACGCCACACCCCTGGCGCTCATCTGTGGCTTGTACCTGTGGCTGCTAGTGCGACTGTGGCGCGGGGCGGCACCAGGGGGCCACGTGTCGGCAGAAAGTCGCAGGGGCAAGAGGAGAGTCACCCGCATGGTCGTCGTCGTGGTCGCCATTTTTGCCGTCTGCTGGTTCCCGATACAGGTGCGACCTCGGAAAGCAAATACTCGGCAGAACGAGTAGAATCAGGTTATCTCTTCGAAGGTGAAGGTCAGCAGTGACAAACACCAGCAAAAGCAGGTTTGAAAAAGTAGTTCACAGTGAGGAGAGGGGGATTATTAGGTCTGTGGACGGCTATTGTGACGATGTTTTCGTAACTGCCAGTACAAAACTTGCTCCCGCGAAATTTACGCGTTTGATATGCAACTCTGACTTGCGCGTTTTGCACATTTACGTAACGAATACACGGCCACAAATTAAATAAGCAATAATATGTTCCACACAGTGATTTAAGCTCTACAAGCTTTTTCTAATCTGACTCTTCGACCAAACTGAAGAAACAATGAAGCTTACATGTAAACTGTAATTTTCATGTACCATTAAAATGAGTGCCTTCTCGGATGTAGAGCCGTGTAGTCTGGTAGATATTGATCAACGATTCCGAGGACCTTGCTGCCTCAATCATCACTCATATCCTGACGGTGGAGGCGGTAAAGTCCTCTGCAACGTCGTACACGGCGCAGCATCCGAGACGACAGTCATCTTCATACTTGTCGCCGTGAGAACTACTAAGTGGTCATTATCAGGAAGTTTCCCCAACAAAATTCGATGTGCATTTCTTCTCTATCCAATCCTAGCCACAAGCCCAGCTAATGGCAGAAATCTAGAGAATACTATTCCAACGCTAGGCGTGAATAAATAGTAGGATTGCTCGTTTTGAAGTAATATATAGGTGTGAATATACACCCACATACATAAAATGTATAGTTATAAGTCTGTATTTGTTGTGTATGACTGCCCAAGTTCTCAGTAAAGGCGCTAGTGCTGCTTCCATTTGGAAGTTTTTAGAAG
>NW_019060346.1:1975574-2005924 GCF_000696155.1 Zootermopsis nevadensis | reverse complement strand
AATTTCAACGGGTCATTTCTACTAGTATTATAACTACTGGTTTATTTCATGCTTCGTAGTTTAACATACTTTCTTGAACACTTTGTTTTCGGACATTTATAACTGATGCTTTTACCTCAAATTAAGAGATCGTATTTCACAGTCGTGTAGAAGAATTGTTTTAAACAACCGTCGAGACGGTTTGTATATTGAACTTTGCCCGCACAAATCTCTTCTGTTCACACGCAATAAGTGTGCTCCTGGAGTAATGTATTTCAGTGCCACTAACCACAACACACTTTTAACGTCAGCGGAAAATTCAGGGTGTGGAACTCCAGATTAAAACTACGACTGGTCTGGGCCCAACTTTCCACAAACAATGAAGAAATAAAGTAGGCTGGAGTTTATGGAACGGGTGGATAATTTACACGAGATGAAACGTCTTGTTTAGCAAACCACTATTGGTCTATGGCTATTGGTTATGAAGATTCCTAACAGCCAAAACATGCCGTAAATATATTAAAAACGTGGTGGGCTTGAACAACGTACTCTGTTTGCATTCA
Source organism: Zootermopsis nevadensis (assembly GCF_000696155.1). Next base: position 2,005,382 of record NW_019060346.1, on the reverse strand, counting down.
TAGCAAACAGTCTCTCAGAACCGAATGCTGAGGCTGTTTGTGAGCTGCGTGATAAAACACTCAATATACAGTCTCGTTTTTATATTACTGGCAGTACGACAGAGTAAACAAAGGCTATAGTTTGTTATTATGGTGCTAAAGCGTTCCAATCGACTGTCAGAGAAGCAGAATTCAGGAACACGTTGCTATATAATCACATTGTAAACATCTTATTCAAGCCTGTTCAAATAAAGTACGATACGAATTTGCAGTTTACCATGTGGGACTCTAGGCAACGCGAACTACATAAATTTTCTTGGAAAACCTGCAACCTCGGCGAAAATAGTATAATATTAATCTGAACCTTGCAGAAGTGGCGTTGGTGTGTCAGGATTCAGACTGAGTCCAGCCACGGACCTTGTGAATATGATACGAACTTCGGGTTTCGTAAAAGTCGGGGAATCCCTTGACCAGTTGAGCTTTTGTCGGCTTTTGAAGACAAATCTGCTCTACGTGGTCGTGATTTCGTAGCCTAATTTAAAACTTGCGACGTTGTGTGTTTACAGCTGATCCTGGTACTGAAGAGTGCCGACAAGTACGAGATCACCAACATAAGTGTTATGATACAGATCGTGAGTCACGTGTTGGCATACATGAATTCCTGCGTTAATCCAATTCTGTACGCCTTTCTTTCGGATCACTTCCGCAAAGCGTTCAGGAAAGTCATCAACTGCGGAAGCGCGCCGAATGCTCAGACCGGCCCCCGGTATCACCGAACCTCCACCTTGCAGCAGGCCCAAGCGAACGGACGTGGACCCAACAACGAGTGTTGTGAAAATGACAACAAGAGCGCGCTTCTGAACGCCAGCAAGACGACTCGCGTGAACGGGAGCAGCAACAGAGACATCTTGTGAGACACAAGGGAAACCAACATCGCTACCATTTCGACGTCGGTGATATGAACGTACACTAGAAACTACGGTGTTCACAGATAATTTGTGAAACCAGCAGTGTATATGGAAACTAATCATCGGTGACGTACAGTTTCGTGTTGGTTTGTTGTTCGACCCATATTCCCCAACAGTGACTTGTGACCTCTGATTTCATTCTTACAATTACCTGGTGCTCACGATTGAACAAATCAACTTTTTTAACAAAGGTCAATGACGTCTACACTTTTCTTACCTTTCTCCTCCACCTGCACACCCACTGCTGTGCAAAATTCTGGTACCTTCCGTTGCTCATATAATGGAAACCAATGAACTTTGTACCTTCAGTCATTTTAAGTAACTACGGTGCTCAAACACTTGCGACAAAAAAGTGCTCATATATCTGTGACATTACCCACTTAATGTAACCTACAAACATACTCGTTTAATGGTGTTCTGTGACAATGTTACGCCGGAAACATCTGTTTGCGTTAAAGAAACAAATTGACACCAAGAGCGTTCGTACTTGTGCTGTGTAGTATAAAGTAAACTTTCCTTGCATTTCTGTTAACGTGAATTAAACTATTCACATAGGATCTTGAATGAGTTTGCTAAATCTCAAGTATCATTTGCGGCATCATGTAATTACACGAAGAGTTGACTGAAGTAATTATCTGAATAACAATAAGAGGACATGTACTTGATGAGAAAGTAATTTTGTACGCGTAGATAACATCAGCGAAACCAAAGAAGAAGAAATGGGCTATATATCGATTGTGTTAGTGAACAGTACTCATTATAATATAACTTCCATTAAACAACAGCTATCCATTAGTGACATGGTTTGTCGGCTAATGGATATCAAACAGCGATCAACGACGTGTACGCGTATTTGAAAATCTCTCTTCTTACTCAACCACTGAAATATATGCATTTTCGACTAGTGTCTACTTACAGAAGACAAAGTGTGTATTCCACAGAGGAATATGATTGATTGTGCTGTTTATAAAATTCGCATCTAATTTTATGGCTCTTTATTCGGGATGCAAGACCAAAGTTTACAGACGTTTAATCTTCCGGAAGATGATGAAATAGTGACATTTATGGCAAGAATGAATTATCAACTGGCGAACAGCAAGCTTTTAACATCCTTCATCAAAGTATGCATTAAGGTAGGTAATTATGTGTTCTACTGTTGTATAATTAGTTAATACACTTGTTCGTTATCATGGTGGGAAACGTAAGGTGTCACCAAATGGAAGATGAAAATAGAACTGAAATGCACAAAGACGCCATCTTTGATCGTAACGTTAAGTTTTAATTAATTAATACTGTACTGAATGTTTATCCAAATAATCCAGAATCAATTTACGCAATTTATTATTCATGTTTATCGAAGTAAGTTAAAACATCAGTTAATGCAACTTTTTCGCAAATATACTTGCTATAAGCTGAAAAACTTTACTTTGCTAATCCACATAGCAGTCGTTAAAATTGTCCGATACAAATGTAGATCGAAATGGTTCGACAGTTTTCATGAAAATATCCAATATTGAATTCAATTAAAATCGGATTATCCGTTTTCGAATTGACACATGCGTAAGGCGGAAGGTGATCTGATTTTTCTGTATGTCACAGCTGCGGATGAATTTGCCTTCTTTCCCCGACTCACAACTGTCTCGTCACATTTACAAACCAATAGAAAGTATTCCATAATAAGAGTCTTTAAAACTGAATTAAACAAACAAAAATCCGCTGTTATAACCGAAGTAGATGGAACACAATCAGGTTTTTCAATTTCTGTGAATATTTTATTAGGAAAGAATTTTACATTTCCTCGCTGTGACCGAATGACAAGGATGTCAAACAAGACATTCAGACATTTCTACACCCACCAGCCAACATAATTACTCTACGTTGATATTCATTTCCACATGACAATATTTTATTTGCATTTTAGTACCTGTAATCATACAATTTAATTTTTGAAGCAACATTAAATAAACTTCTTTGTTATTTAAACTTGAGTTTTCGTTACTTATTACTTTTGTGCATCTTCTCCTTTCATTTGCATTATCGTCATCATCATTATGACTATACTCAAGACGAAAAAGCTTGTGAATATTCAGTTCACTATTGCTTATCTTCCCATCTCATAACAAAATCCGAAGTATTTAATGAACAAAAATAATTTGTGTGGATACGTAAAACGTAGTCTCTCACCTTAAAACAATAAAACAACGTAAATCGAAAATGTTTCAGAACTGGGTGATGGGGAAGTCACGTGGACCTAAGTGTGAGAAAGTTAACAAGCAGTCAGAGGAATATAAAATATGACGATCTTCGTAATATATTTTCTTCGCAAATATTATAAGGATTATTAAATCAAGGAGGGTTATAGTGGCGGGACATGCAGTACGCATGGGGAGATAATAAATTCCTTAAAAAATTTAGTCGGAAAACCTAAAGGATACAATCAAATAGGTGTTTTCTGAATGCAGACTAAATTTGAAGGATTCACGATAGAGTCCAGTGCAAAGGATATCATGAACGTGGTTCCGGGACATTGTGTAATAAGTCGCATAACAGAGAACCTGAGGTGTTTAACATCTGAAAACATGTTTCATGAGCAAGTTAAATTCAGTGACTAAACTACGCGCCTCTAGAAATGTTCTCCATTTGAGAATTCGAATTCTTATAGCTATTACATAGGCACAGTGAACTTGTAAATATGGCCTAAAAACAAAGTGATCTCAAAATCTTAAAACGTGTTTGTACGTAATGAATTGAAAAGTGAGAGGCAAAAGTTACCGTGGCCTATTTAAAGACACAATTCGACATTTTGCTGAAACTGTATCACGGAAACGCCAATCAGATTAGTCAGGACGTGGCTAGTATTTGAAGTTTATTTATTTGTTTATGGTTTGTTTAACGACGTTTTTAGTAGCTCAGACTATGTAGTGTCGAGGGATTCGAAGTGGACACACAATTAATCCGGGTGAGACGCCTTACGTCTCTTCACTGAGCTCCTCCTGAGGAGCTAGGAAGTGAAGAGCTGCAAGATTCCGGAAAGATTTCCTCAGAGATTACTTTTTTCCTGTCTTTCCGACATAAACCTTTTCTCTTCTTTACTGGCTGCCTTTAGACATTGGAGAGATTTGTTTGAACACTCTGTCAACAAATCCTATTCATCACTACCGATGATTACAAAATATCCTTACTTGTATAGATAATGGACCTTAGGGTACCATGAAAGAATAAATTTTCTTTACTAGCTCAGTAACTATTAGTTTTTCTTGACGGATTTTGCTCCTTGTAGGTAGTTATGAAAGCAGTTTATAAGTAGAGGGATGCCCTTATTTCTTATACCGACAAACATTCGTAAAGAAGATAAAACAGACGGAGTAAGTAATCAAACAATGCCCGTAGTGTTCTCCAGTTGCATGTGCAGATCCTTGAGATCGCCCTGAAGAGTTCTGGAAGAGAGCAGTATCTGTTCTTCGTGCCATGTGGTATTAATTACCAGACGCTGGTATTTCATCACTTGTCAAAGATAAAGGAACATTCATCTGCTACCGAACACATGTCTGGAATTCGTTGCTTCAGCCGTCCTCATCTGAATTAAAGTTACGCAATTTCTGTCTATCGAAGTTGGTACATACCTAACATAAACCAAGGTCTGAGCTCAAGTACCATAAACTTAAAACAATACAACGTCTCTTTCGAATGATTAACTACCTGCCTTAAAAGTAAAAGAAAATACTTTGGAATTACTTCTATATTTACGAGTGGCATCTGTTTTTAACTATGGGTGACAGTCGCAAACCCAATTTCTGCCATGTGTTACAGTGTTTGTCGTGCATGTAGGCTGCTCAAACACGTTTCCTGGGGTCTCGGGTTCGATTCCCGGCGGTGCCCGAATTTATAACTTGTGTTGGGCAAGGCCGTGGTCTAGGCAACACGGAGTTTTCCTCCGTGGCATCCCAACAATTACTCCATTCACACACAGAAGAAGGCAATGGCAAACCACTTCTGGATCATCTGCCAAGAACGTATATGAACAGGTTCCAGTCCGAGAAAAGGATGGAAGGATCCTGTTCATATGGACCTGTCGTCAGACAGAAAACTAAATAATAATAAAAAAATTGATTTACAAAAGACGTACGAACATTCGTAATTTATGTCCTTCCAGTATTTGAAGAGACTAATTTTCATACCCACACAGACAAATGGCAGAATTTTTTCAGTTTTTCATTTATTTATTTGCATGTAGTCCACTGATCTTCAACATTTTAGAAAGCCGATGTGATGAAAATAGTTAACGAACTGAATAATAAGCATTTTCAGTATTTTTTCTTTGCCATAACTCACCATGAACCTGAAGTCTACTCTTCACTGTTGTTTCCAAGTAGTTTAAATGTAAAAGAAATCAGGTGATATTTTACATGGGTCTGCATGATGTCGCAGTCATTGCTGATTTTTAAGGCATGCTCACGTATTTACTAGTTTTATGTTCACACACACACACACACACGCCCACCTCCAGACAAATTTATTTATTGACCTCAACGTAATGACCGAATGGGGGGGGGGGGGAGCACTCCTGCTTCGTATTCGGGAGATTCCTGGTTCAAATATCGGACAGGAGAATAACTATCCGGAGATTTTTGTGTGATTTTACTCAGTCCCTCCAGACAATTACCGGACTGGTACCTTGTGTTAGGCCGCTACCAGTTACTTCCATATCAAATTAATTATTCATTAATTAGCCCATAGTTTGACTCTATGTAGTCTCTGCTATTGAAAACATCGTTAAAAAGTCACAAATAAAAAATAGATTTACTGGTCTGAGGAAATTTTATACGTTATTCTTTATTGTATTTAGGCCTGTATCCCCCCCAATAGCACAGCATAAACAATTAATTTATTTAGGTCATTGAGTTCTAGCTTTTCCGAATTCTCTTAGACTTACCTGATGTATTATTGTCACTTCGATCAATATTATTCACAAAGTACTACTATTATTGGTTTAATGTTACTTTAGAATTACATTTCAGCAAATGTTAAAGTAACGGATAACAATTCAGCAAAATGTAAATCCGAGCCTAACGAACTCATTTTATAAGAAATGCGTAGAAAACAGAAAATTAATTTGTGATGGTAATACAAATATATTTTCTCGGAACTGTTTACAATACTTAATAGTGTATTCCATTTTGAAAAATATTATTCTAGGATGATCCGAGTATAAACAAGACAGGGAATCTTTTGTTGCGTATGGCAAATGCTGGAAAACGCAGTTCCCTTGACAACTGCTCTCAATCCGAATGAAATGGTCATCAAACAACTGATTTTCTGTCACTGCACTAAAAGTCGATACTCAGTAACTTCCCTCTCCTTCCATATCAAATTCTTGTTCTCCATAGCGCAACGTTAATATGAAAGGTTGGTTGGAGTGCAGACCTATAGATTTACAATAGGCTTGAAGTTGAAATGCCATCTACACAAGAGTCGTATTATGCTTTTGGTGTTACATTGACACTATATATTGCTGCCTGATCTGCATAAGCGTCTTTAAACAAACAGCGAACAAACTTCCGTTAATCGGTGACGCGTTTCGACATGTCAATTTGAGGCTGTTTATAGCCTATTATTTACCCAAAGTAAATACGAAATTAATTACAGTTATACCTACACAAATGAAAACGTTTTTTTAATGTACCGTCAGTGGCCTAACGTGGGAGTCTGTATAAGATAGTAGTTTATTCCGTCGTACTTCTAAAATTCATTCTGCATGCCCATTATTTATTCCTCTTTGTCAAACTGCAGGCCTATTCGAAATTCGGACTCCGATAATTATTTTAAAGTCTACTCGATTGCATTGGTTGCCACTACTGTACATTAACTTAACACATCTAGTTATACATGTGCAGTAAGACTTCCTGTATGGGGGATCGGTCCAAAGTAATTTTCATTAAAATAAATAATTCAGGATAAATAATGTAGCGGAAATCTAACTTGCGATCAAGGCCTTTCTCCCATCGCAGAGTGCGGCGTGTGGTATCGACATAACAAACAGGCCTAAAAACCAATTCAATTGTACAAAGTGCTCCTTGAGAAACAAATAGTCGTTCAACTGGTCAATAAATTTCCCTCCTTTAACAACCGCGTGGGAATTCAGGTTCTCACGGAAGTAAGCATGAAGATATTATGGGATACTGTGTCATGTAGTCGTGTAGAATTCGGCTGGCGTTTCAGCGGTGCTTACTCATCAGGACGATCCCTGATGATGGAGGCAGCAAGTGCCACTAAAACGTTGGTAAAATTCTACCTCGCTACACAACTCTACATTTTAGAACACAGCCATCTGGTCCTTAAAATTTTAGTAGTTGAAGCTCCGCGCTCGGTGGAGGTTCGCAGGTTTTATTTATTGGACTAACTGAACAATTTATGGGCAAGTTTCAAAATTATATTAAACTGAAGTTGGGGCATTGTAGAGAAGTTCCTCGTCACGCACGAGCTTTAATTAAAACCGGTGATTCTAATGATAATGAAAGCCAATGACGCTGTTGATGAACAACAGAAGAGACAAAGAATGCCAGCAAGCAACGCAGCCGCCAGTGGAAACGCCCGGTTTGCCTACAGGTATAAGGCAGTTAAAATTTCAAATGTAATTTATTCGGTCATCAGGATTTGTGATAGTCATCCTAAAGGCAAAGAAATTAAAATACTTCATTGTATAACTAAGTAATTTCCCTTCGACCACCGATGTGTAGCTTATCCTCTTAGGATAATTATAAATTCTATTACCTCGGTAACCTGTTTGACGCTGTGTATATTTCAGACGGCGACTAAGTTTTGGTTTTAACTGCATAAATTTTATTCAAGGAAACTCCGCGTTTGGATGCCAAGATCAAAAATAAACAAAGTACATTAACTTCAATGAAACACACGTCTAAAATTAAATGTAGACACTGTCTGGCACGAGGTTAAAATTATTCTAAATATCAATTCTTCTAGGAAGTCTGAGTACCTAAATTAATCCACATTCGCGTTTAATCCTGATACCCGTTACAATCAAAATGACTGACATCTTGACTGTTCATATATTTCAATTAAAGGAGCACTATCTTATAAGTTACATTTAATACTTCTTTAATTTTGCACAAAACTCTTATATTTAACAGGGAATAAAATCCACGAGCTATTAACTCAGGTTTTTCTGCAACTTCTCTTTAATCCCGACGGCTTCCGACCAAACAACACTATCATCATTATTATCATCATAATTAATCATTATTATGGTGCAAAGTCCTTGAGAAGCTTACAGTCGCTCAGTTGGACAAGATATTACACTCAACTTATAGAACTTAAATATTCATTGTTGTGTTTACTACAGCCCGCCACTGAATCTTATTCTGAACCACTTGAATCCAGTCTGTGCTACATCCTCCCGGCATATATTTAACATATATTTTAATATTATTCCCTCATCTTCAGCCAGGTTTTTCAAATAATCTCTCAGCCCTACGCTTCAGAGGCATTTTATCAGTACTATTTAATTTTACTTATATAATTATACTCACAGTTCAATCCATATATTGAAAGAGCAGTGTTAAATAGAATTATGGCCTGCACAGAAATTCCTTCGGATCAAGCGACTTTGTTGATGCGCGATCACTGAGTTCCGAGCAGCGGACATCAGTGTCACTCGTGACCCAGCTGAATTGAATTGCAAGCCGTCAGCCGTAGCATCCTTAACATCGACTACGTGAAATCCGATAAATCCAAATGGAATTCGCATTAAGTATCTCTCCGAAACAAAACATATGAATCGGTTCCTACAGAGTTCATGAATCTTGAGCCGCTCGAACACTGGGATCGTGGGTTCGTGGGTTAGATTCCCACTCGAGGAATGACACAAGTGCGCGTTTCTCAGTGTTTTGACTTGCGAAGTGCGGACTCCGTCAAGCAGACTTATTAAATATTTGAAATAATGCACAGTTTTAATTCTGAAGGTAATTCTGAATGGGGACAAATTTAAGTTTGGTAATTCAAACCACTCTGTCACGGTAACAGCCAATAAGAAGAAGCTAACGTCTTTACGAACATTCAAGACAGACAACTTCTGGATTCTAGCGTTATGAAGTTCCGATTTCCTGCATTTTACAATCGTTCGAAACACAAGCCTTCCAGACAGACGGCTGAGAATAACGGTGAACGGTTTTGGAATTTATAGTCCTGCAGAGGTAGATTGTTGCTACTTCAAGCACAACTTCTTGTAACAATTTTTAATACCTGCCAACACGGCTATGGAACGCTCAGGTATTTTTAAAAAGTAATGAAAATATTGAAACTTTGTGCTATTTTTGTAGTTTTATCTTCAGAGTGCAAACGAGGTTTACCGAATCCCTGTGCTGCTTCGTGGTGAGTTTCATTTGCTTAACCGCACAAACTTTTACGATAGAGACAAAAGTACGTTTTTGTCGTATTTCTATAATTTTTGTGCCCATAATCTAATCAAATTTCACGCATACATTTTCGTCACTTTAATCGGAATAGAGATGAATGTTAATTATGCTGGATATCCTGTGTGAGAATAATATCTTTTAAATATTTTTAGTATATGCTCTTCCTTCGTAGTTCAGGTTGCAGCTAGAAGATCCACTAAACATTCTTTCTCTAACCTGCTTTAAAGAATTGAAGACAACAAACTTTTATGTAAAGGTGTAGGTCTACACTTAATGTGTACTCCCTCTAGTGAAGTTACACGTCACCGGCTTTATCTGTTCCTTTTTTGTTTGTACAATTCTTGAAGGGGAGGGGGCATAGACTGCTTGCCTCCGGGCCCAACAGCCCTCTAGGGACGGCGTTGGACTCTTGATTCCTATGGCTCAGAAAACGGCCAAGTTTCGGGCCCTTGTGAGATGGTAATGAATCTTGACGTTCCATAAAAGGACAAGAAGTGAACAACAGGACAACTCAGCGGAACTCTGTTCCAAGAGTCAATAAGAACTACAGCAGAGACACATACTTGATGTAAGCCCATGCTCAATCACGTTTTCAACGTGTGATGGCATTTATGAAGGAAATATGCGATAATGAACAAATTTCAATATTTTGTGTGGTGTTGTGGTAAATCTCTCGCACACTGCCACCCGGATGCCAGATAAATTGAAATGAGGTCCTTACAGCGGGCGGGCATACACAGGTCACTGCAATTTATTTCATACATACCCCATTATTTTCTACATAACCACATTATTGGACAAGTTGAAACATGAGTTCGCATTCAAATTGAAATATGCACGCAGAATCCGTTTCGTAAATACTGTAATCTACTGGCTCTGTTTAAACGGAAGTGGCGTATACAAACCTCGATATTTGCTTTGCTACTTTTCGTAAAGCTTCAACATTAACATTAACTCCATGCAGCAGAGTCCTTATTCAGAACCTGACTGTGGCTCAGTTAGCCAAGAAATTCCACATGCAAATGCGGTAAAGAACCTGGAGGGCTTGCTGCCTCTATCATCAGCGTGATCGCCTTCTTAATCTGGTAGAATAGTTGATGGAGGCTGCAAGTTCCTCTGAAACGTCGGCAACCTTCTACCTTACTATACTGTGCAATTATCTAGGCGACAGCCATCCTCACCCTAATATTTCTAAACATATCTTAATATTTGTCTCTTGACTACCGAATCCAGACCGCATTTTGGGCCCATCAAGGGTCTTGAACAGACAGAAGTGTTGACACCTTTTCTGGGGTTAGGCGGCCGGAACGTCAAGGTAGCCACTCTCTTTACCCAGTTGCGAGTTTAAGAATGCGTGGAACTGATCTCCAATTCCTTTACGCCTTCATGTCACGGATCTTGATTAAGCACAAAGAACTATTACCACGATAACGTACAACAATTCCAGGGAAATGTGTGTTTGTGCTTTTCTCTGCTGTCCTGAATGGGGACGGAGGTGCTTTAGACCAGTGGTATTCAACTTTTTTTGTTCGCGTACCCCCAGATATAATTTCTCTTCAACTTTGTACCCCCAAAGTTGTTGGTGTATAATTCAAGTTATATATAGTATATAATCTACCAAATCGAATGTCCTTACGTCCGGTTCTCCTGTGGCTAATTCTAAATCTGGCCCTGATTATTCAATGTTTATCATAAAATAATACCCCGGGGGTGCGCGTACCCCAGGTTGAAAACCACTGCTTTAGATGGTCTAGTCCCCCATTCCATTAAGCAGGAAGTCCAATACAGTTTATTAAAACGCCACACCGATTACTCTCAGAAAGAAATTATGGATTTCGTTGCAAAATTATTACTCGTCAATTTTAACCATTCCGACTTTCTCCATAATCATAATGTACGAAACAATATCATTGCCAGTTGGTAATGGTATCAGCAAACAATTTGACGTGTGAGTCACAATTCTAAGACACTGATACATAAATTTACTCTGTCGCACAACATGAAACTTTATGACTTAATTAGGACGACTAGCAGCACTAGGACAGTGAAATCCAGGAAGCCTTGAAAAACTGATACGTGGAATAGCGAGGACGAGTTGGGACGATAACATTAAGATAGATGTTAGGGACATATACTGTGAAAATAGAAGTTGGATGCAACTGGCTCAGTGTGGAATATTTGTGCCGGACTTCGATACTGACGATTTTAAACCTTGGTGTTCTGCTACCACATTGTCACAGTCAGTTACTCGCACCTACTACGATGGCGCAGAATACTTCTTTCAGAAACTGGAAGTTACTCACATAACTAAGAAACTCCTCCACCTTTCCTGGTACACTAACTTACATTACATTGTTCATAAGGCCAGCCAGTAGTACATAACCTGGATAAGATGAATTTAGTCTACATAGCCACATTTCGATTCTTTAAAATCCATTATAATTCCATCTAAGCCTAGTTCTAGTAAATGATTACTTTCCTTATAGTCTCCTCTTTAAAGTTTCGTGTTAATTTATCGTCTTCGCTGTGCATTTAGTTACTTCTGTCTTCATAAGTCATGTAACTTGCGGGAATTAACTTGAGATTAGTCTGAAGACCGGATCTACCGAAATCATCTTTTATTGGATTCTACAACAAAACTGTCTTGTAGGACACAGAACATGCTCTGTTTTAATTACATTATTTCCCGTTTTATCGCGACCTCATTCATCCCTTCACCCGATTTAACTGAGGCAATTATATCGACTTTATTTAAGATTAAGTTCCAGAGTTGCAGCCAGAACAATAAATCTGTCAGTAGGTTTACATTTTTATTGTTGCTAGAGACAATTAATTAAACGTTTTTCATCAGATGTCATTTTCAGAACTTGGGTTATGGACTTAGATTGTAAGTAACTAAATCTTTTGGAATTAAGCCATTCTCAAAAACTTTGAGAAATGTGCGTTTCCTTTGTGTGTGCGTATGTGTATTAAAGTAAAAGTTAAAGTAGAAATGCTATAAATATTGAAATTGAAGAGAAACTTTACATCTAAAAGGTTAGGGAAGGAAAAATACCAGTATGTTATTAGCCTTCATTTATGGCAATCTACATTAACATTTCATGGTATTAATTTATAATTAACAAGCAAGTACTAAAATCACGTATTAGTATCTGGATACAGATGCCTAATTACCACTGACCAACAGTGTTGGTTATTGAGTGGCAAGGCCACTTAATTAATTTTACCCGTCGTTTTGTGGCAATTTTGTCAGCCGCAGAGGCTTTGCATATGGAAACCCACTCATTCGAATATCTGAAACAGCACCGCGGTCATGAAACATCGATTACAGCTGTGGTCCTGGTATCACACGTGTTTCGGTCACTGTGGCATTATCGATCGAAAGTTGCAAAATTGAGTACGTCAATTTGCAGATGTACTCCTTCGAAGTTCTGCTTATGTAATAGACCTTTTGCAATTGTGGCAATGTTAAAGTGTTTGGGGATGATGTCAGAAGACAGTCATCTTCATGGATTGAGTTTTTTAGAAAAGGATTCTGAGAAGAATATTTGGATCTAGGTGGAATAAAGTGGTAGGTACCTGTAGAAAACCTCATGAGAAAATTAAGGGAAATGAGATGGGTATGACATGTAGCATGTATAGAAGATAATAGAAAGATGTATAAAATTTTTGCCGGAAAACTCGAAAGGAATGTATAACTGAAGACCTAAGCACAGCTGGTAGAACAATGTTTAAACTGATCTTGAAGAAATGCGGTAAGAAGACATGTAGGCTACTGGATTAAATTGTTTCAGGACAGGGTCCATTGGCGTGCTCTGGAACTGTAATATACAATGTGTTGCAGCCACTTCAATAGTGGTATCTAATGTAGACTTAATATTTCCAGGAACTTGCATTTTCTTTCCCTGGAATCCTTCGAAGTCTAGAATTCTTTCCCGCTTATGTGTTGAGCCTCTTCGTCTTTTGAAAGCACAACAAATCCGCACTATAGGAAAATCTTCAAAGTACAACAATCCGTAATCCTGTAAGATCCTGTCTAACCTTGCACCTGAAGTATGTTCACACAGAGTACTTGTGTACTGAAAGAGAACTGTGACCTCGCTTACGTTTGATACGACAGAAACCTGACTAAATAGACGTGTAAAGATTGAACATATTTACGTTTCGTTCAGATTAATTGTATTTCCCACATACGTGTTAACATAAGACAAATATACATACATTCAGTTTCACAAACTTAATATATTCTATGGAAATATGAAATGTTGTAACCCATACGGTCATTTTGGCAAGAAGTATGAACTAATTAATAGTCCTGTGCATTTATCCGTCTATGTACACATTCCGAATACATTTAATTATACAAAGGCAATATATATACGTGTCTGCTCTAAGATTTGCAAAGCCGCAGTGGTCAAAATTGTTAACATGCCGAAGCTGTTCAGACAGGTATAAAATTTCTGTGTTTTCCAAGCGAAATTTAACAGACCTAGCACAATCTCCCCATTAATTATCACCATCAAACTGGCGCCCAGTCCACGGGCTAAGAATTTTCCGATCAAGTTTCATCTGTTGCTTTGGGGAACCTTTGAAATCCACAGCACGCTTACTTACAAACGCTCCATTTAATCGCTTCCAGTCAGTGTCAAGAGATGGCTGGAGAATTAAGCTGTAATTTTATTTACGAAGAAAGTGGTTCCAGGTTCTTCCGTTCCTTTGAGTCCGAATAAAAGAAAACTTCCTTCAATCAAGTTAGGGATTGGGCCTCCATACTGGAACATACAGACGACAATCGATTCGCAAATCGACGACAAGGCGAGCTACATATAATGGGTGCAACAGACAAAGGACGTACAATAAATTATCTGTGGCAGTTTCCACCAATAAAACACGCTTTTAAGTGCATTTCACCGTAACACTCAACAATTGGAAGAGTTTAAAATGTTGCTCGTTCGTGCTGATAAATGGTTAGACTCCGACATGACAATCTGACACAATATTTCAGCCCTTCGCACTCAGTTGAAAGCACTACACTTGTGTCAACCATGATTTCTCTTGACATCTTTCCATCAGACATAACCCCGACTTATCCCCGAAAGACGACGTTGCATTAAACTCCAGCAGCGAGAACCTGAGGACAAGAACTATAGGCTTATAAGCGGTACTGTAATATTTAACAGAATTATCAGCTTTAGATAAGAAAATTCTTGCATAAATAGCTTTTACGAGATACTCAAATCGACTTTTATCTATTTTTTCGAAAATAACTGTCGACATTTCTCTAAACCATTAACTTTTACAAAAAATGTTATATTAATTATATTACAACTTTCATTTTAAATATTTCTGTAATAAACGCAACGTTTTGCTGATCCACATTTCTTTTCTTAAGAAAGAAACCATAATTTGCGTCTATATGTCCATCCTCATGGAAATCGAAACGGCGCTACAACATTGTATAAGAGATTCTTATACCAAATTTAATTAAAATCCGTCTGGCTGTTCATCGGTTGATACACACGTGCGGACAGACATACACGGTCTCCATCATATGCGCTCAGTCTATGATGCAAAGAATGCATTAGCACTTGTTCTGGAGACAGAAACCTGTCATGTATGTTACAGACTGCTATTGGAATTGCCTGTCTCACTGGAGTTACTTAGAATTAATACGAAGAAATCGTGACTTCATCAGAATACGGACGAGTCTGCTTCACACACATTCGCCACGATTTTCCCCGATTATCACAATGCTGCAGGAGGCAAGTAAGTTGTTTATACAACTGAACAAATGAAAAACAGCTTCAAGGTAAACATGTGCAGGTCGCCTTAATGTTATTATGCACTCGTTGTTTGTGCAAATGTGTTGGAGAGGCAGGCAACCACTAACGGTACTATTTGTACGATAAAGTGTTCAGCCATTCGGACAACCTAAAGGAACATCTTCAAATTTTCTTTACATTATACTGAACTTCTTACAGGGAACTGTTTACACATAGACGTACGTAAATAGATGTATACAGTCTCGTCTGTTCTATCTAATCGTTATATAACCAAATCGCTAACTTAACGTCCAGTGGCCGAACGTCTCTCTAAACTAGCTCATACAGCAAATGTTGAAGATGGCTGTCTTCTGGGTTGATGCGCCGTGTAATCTGGTAGAAGTTTACCGATGTTTCAGAGGTATCGCCCTGATGATGGAGGCAGCAAGGACCCCTGAAACGTCTGTAAACTTTTACTACATTACACGGCGCAACAACCCAGAAGACAGCCATCTTCAGACTCACCGCCGTGAAAACCTCAAATCCTACACAGCAAATGTTGCATAGACATCATACATGCATACATAATGTATGTCTGCATCTATAGCATTACAATATAAATGCTGTTACGTCTGCTGCTACTACTGTTTCCCATATCTAAGCTTGTATACACCCGTACGAACATGTACAGTAAAAGCTGCCGTAGGATACGTACAAACAGGAGGAATCTATTCTAATCGGCGTATGGCTTATGTGTAACCTACATCAATACGATATCCTTTGTCTTATATGAGGGGTTTGGTGTGTCAAACTGGATGTCCTGAAAAATTGTACTAAATGCATTAGAAAACCATTCAATACCAGGTGTGCAATTCATTAGAAGCATCTTCTGGTTTCCCAGGGAACTCTGACCTAATTAATCATTCACAATAGCCGACAATGTGAAGTAAAGCTTAATACTTACTTGTTCTCACATTTATTACATGCTGTCGGTGATTATGACAGATACACTTTGATGAATTGAAGTTTGATGTGGTATTAGTAATGGCGTAATGTATGATTCAGTGGAACAGAATTCTTATTCCGAAATTGAGTCCCTCAGTTGGTCAAGTAATTCCCCGCCTTTTACGAAAAGAAAAGATACATATTCGAAACAGCCCACTGTTATAACCCGTGAAGCTTACTTCCAAAATTAAAGCCATTTTCCTGTGTGGTGCTACGTCCTTCGTCAACACAAGCCCTATTACATTCTAAATATACGACCTAGACAGCGAATTACGTTTTATTTTTTACAGTCATAAATTATGGTTATATTTATCATTAAGAGGCGATGAAGCGAAGGGCGAGTGCATACACAATTCTGGTAAGAAGTGAGAAAGGAAAAAGACCATTTGGGGGGTGTAGGATTAGAATAGAGGATGATATTAAAACTGATATAAATATTATGTGTGAAATTATGAACTGCTATGAACATTATAATGTGTAAACAGGTTCCGAAGAATGTGTTAAAATCCTTGGCCAGTTTAGAGACTGTCACCTTCTCAAGAAGGGCTCCGCTCAATAAAGTTAATAAATTTTGGAGTTAATAATAATAACAGTAATAATAGATCGAGCGAAAATTCCACTCTAAAATATGTGGCTGATATCGGGACGTGAAGACGTGATTTAACCGAGTCCCAACCAGCAAATACACAGCATTACTTGTTACATGCATCTTAACAGAGCGTTGCTAACATTCATTTTCTGCTGCTCAACTTTGCAGGTAGTGTAGCATACGGATTAATAAAAGATAGTATCATAACATTAGCTTAGATTCACCGTTGCTTACAAGAATTGTGAAACTGTCTCAGAATTGTGAGTTGTTTCATCACGCACTGTGTATCATTAATAAAATTTTAGTAAACTCTAAAAATAATAAGGCATCGTATGAATACGTAGTGGCTGCACACGACGAAAGCGAAGCGAAGTTTAACAAATACGACATCGATTTGACATTATAAGTAGTGTGGAACGGAATTGGCTGATTCACCCAGAATTTTAAAACGTGGAGATGAAATACAACAAAAAAGTAACAGTTTAGCTCTGTTGAAGTTTACACAAATCATGTAATTACGCCTAGACAGTGGGCACAAACACACATGACATTGACAAAAATTAAGTAGGGAACTCCGCTGCGTTGACAGAACAGGCGTCTGGATCGAAATACTGACACAAATGATTTAAAGACCCTCTTTCAAATCCAGTTTTTTTGTATCGAATATCTTGGGAAAATAGTAAATGATTGATATGCAGTAACCGGTAATAAATTTGGATGACAAAGGAAAATGCTGGATTAGTAACAGAGTTGTTGTCAAATAGGGTTACGACTATACCAGAAACGGGTCTTCGTCGTCTCGTCATGGTTTGCGATGGCAATCGCGTATTTTAGCAACCATTTCGCCTCTTCAAAACCAATCAGAGAATCAAGTTCGGGGAACATGAGTAACCAAATGGTATCGATTATCTTAATATTTGTTAAACTGTATACCCTATGAAGCTCAACTTCCTGTCACCTTCCCTCACTCAGATACAAATATCCTCCTCAGCACTTCGTCCTCAGAGAGCCATTGTACCTTTTCATACAAAATGCTTCGAATGGAAATCGAACCGGCGATCCTAGTGTTCGAACTTTCTAAGACCGTAATGACATTGCACTGCGCGGTCATTGCGACTGACAATGGAATATAAAATGTCTTTTATATTACAGTTGAGGTTCTCACAACGGGGAAGATGTCGATGGCGGTCTTCTGAGTTGTAACGCCATGTGGACTCGTTAGTAGGTTACGAGCGTTTTGGAGAAACATATTGCCTTTGTCCTTGGCGCTGAAGATTGAGGCAGTTAATTATATTCTTCCGAAAGGCTGGTACCTAAATGCAAGTCCACACGACGTCACAACTCAGAAGACCATCACTATTACCGAAATTTTACACACATCATTACCATCATATGCGTCAACAGCAACACTCAATACCAGCAATTAAAATACTTTAAAATAAAAAAGCAACTAGATGCAACAAGAAAATGTAGAAATAATTTTCAGTGCTCATGGACTTGAATAATTTTTCTGGCCTGTAGGTTCACTGAACTAGTTCATTCAAACACATACAGACGTCTAAAAACATTTTACAGACAGCGACCTCGCCAATAAACCGTGTTTCTTCTTTTATTAAAATTGAGTAAAAATTCCTCCATAATTCATGATAAAAGTTACGTGATTGGTTCGCCGATGGGTCGAACATTACTCATGTGAACAACAAATGTGATTCCCAGTCATTCCCCTGCATTGAGTTATTCTGAAGCAACGGGAACCACTAGGGACCAAGTTGACATTTATGGGAAAACTTCAAAATGGAAAGCAAATAAATAATGAATAGACTCTCTCAGGAAATAGGGGCTACTACTGATTGCCAATGAGAATATGGGCTACTGAAAATACAGTTAGAGAACCCGAGAAATCGGAAAGCAAATAGGCAAACCAATTTCTTGTCATGTATTTAAAAATAGCTGAAGCAAAGCATTTTTACAAAAGTTTCTACAGAGTATATGTAAACTCTTTATCATAATTCTTAAACGACTAGCCTCATAATGTAACAACAAAAAAGCAAAACATTAATTATTTTTGTTTTAGAATTTCATTCTTTTCTTAGAAATAAATTTTGATCTTCATATGAAACTTAACACTTTAATATCCTTTTACAGCGGATTTCTCAGAAAGGATAGCAGCATTTGCATTATGAAATGGATGCGGAAGATCTCTGTCACAGACTTGAAGCTTTGTCCTTCTGACTTTGTAGCTCTCGAACACGATGTTTCGTATGATATTAAAAATGCAGTAGCCTCCAACGCAGTTGGATTTCTCGACTGGGAAGATGTTACGTAAAAGGCCTGAGGTAAATAGAATAAAACACTGAAAAAGACGTAAAGAGTAGCAATGCCTCTACCGAGGGTTGGGTAGCGTTTTATATATATATATATATATATATATATATATATATATCGAAATATGATATAGGTCAGAGTGTTTGCCTGGTTCTGTAGCTAAAATTATCTTCGAGAGGATCTGAAGCTAAGAGTTAATTACGCAATTTTTAAACTGTAGTAGGCCAGCAGTCTTCGGGAAACCAACAATTGTTCATAGCCATCAACTTTCCATCGAAAGATTTAGAATCATTTTAGTCTGATTATTTAAAATTTATGTAAGTTACTTAAGACGCAGACCCATCAAAATAAGTAACGGATTATCATCATCTCATTAGATGCTACTCTTAAATTTCTCACTTTTTCAGGTCCTGCCATTACCAGAATGGCGTCTATACAGACTTCTGAATATACAGAAACTGTACTTCCAGCTAATACTGAGTTCTGAATGTTTATGTGGTAATAGAAAATGGAAATATATGCGACTTCTGCTTAGACGACATTTTCTGTAGAATGTAAAATATCATAATGGCAACCGCGCGGAATATATAGACCTATTTGCCTTACAGTTTGATAGCAGTAAGTACTGAATTCACTGTCGCAGGTATGTGGAACTTGGTGAGGAAATGAATCATAAAAACACCTAAAACTTTAACATGTCTTTTTAACGCACAAAAACAGCGAACATACGGAATTGTAAGGTCACACCTCAACATTTTCAAATACAGAGGAAAATAGAAGAGAAACTGTTTAATGAAGTGTACAATTATTTTATAATGTCTTGTTCGAAAAAGTACGCGACTATGGGAGTTGTTAAGTTCTTTCTAGCAATTCTGGTCATTAACTAACTAACTAACTAATTAGATGGCTTACCGAACCCGAAGGTTCATCACCGAATTAACCAAAGCCCTCCACCGGACCCTGTCCTGGGCCAACAAAATCCAGTCGCCTTCAACTCCTATCTCCCATAGATCCCGCCTGAGATTATCCTCCCATCTACGTCTAGGTCTCCCCAGCTGTATTTTCCCCTCAGGCTTCCCAACCAATACCCGGTGCACTCCTCATGTCCCATCCATGCGTCAGGGATCATGTGTAAACCAAACATGAGCAGCTGACTTTTTCCGGTCTCATATCTGACTTCTTACACAAGGGACCAAAACAATTTCCGCTTCTGTTCAGACTTTTGCTTTGTATATAGTTTATTTCCGGTGACGGACTGTTTCCTTCGGAGTTTCCAATAAACTTCAGTTTGGTAGCACAATTTGTCAAGACTCGCTGCAGAAGACGTATGGATAACACATTTTTAAGAAGACTTACAAGTGTGCAGGTTTGAAATTATTTAATTACAGCAAAGCAATAAGATTCAAGCGGCAGTAGCTTAATTCTAGTTTTAATAAACATTTATTCAAACTACTAGCAAATGTTCGAAATTATATATCATTCTTGAAACAGGTATATTGTCAGTGTTCAGGAAAGCTTAACATATAAATTCGTCAACTCACAACACACAGAACACGTCATACCTCCAATAACGACAAATTAATTCTAGGAAAACTGCTGTTAATGTGCAGTGTGTGTACAAATCTTGCAAAAACTGAAATTACATCTTGTGTAATTTATTAGTATGGGATGAACGACTACAATTTGAACTAATGGAAGTTTCTACATGGCCTTCAGATTCGCGCCCACAGCTGCAGCACAAACCTATTTATGAAAAATAGTTGCCTTGCCGGATACCAGAAAACACGCAGACATATTGTCAACCCCTTAAAGCACAGGGATATACCAAATGCTTTACCATTAATTAACTATGGATTTTTCCCACAGTGTGAAGCCTGTTCACGGTTTTCGCGCGATTCTCAAAACAAACATTGATTATTTCCTTAAACAATACTAAGCAGCTCGTCCTCCTAATATTGTGCTTTCTTTGAATGAGAACTTAAATAAACTTCTGGCTTCAGAAGATTAGTGCTGTCAGTAAATACAGAGCTAAATGAAGATCATGAAGTCAAAAACCATTTATGATGAGTCTCGCTGGTTTACACTTGTATGGATACATGAGAATTTCAACGACAGAAATTAAATCTGATACCGAAGGATTACGTCAAAGCAAAAAGAGTGGTAAATATCTCACTATGACTGATATTCTTAAAGAAAGTGATTTAATAATATCAACCTGTTCGCAATTGTTGACCTAACTTGTAGCATATTTAATTAATTGTAATTTCGCTTGAATAAATCGATCTCGTTTACAATCGTGCATTCCGCGATTCGATACGAAACTGTGATTGCGGGGCGATTCAGGCCTTGAAGCCCTGGCCCACGGGGTTCTGTGAAGGCTGCACAGAAATACTTCTGGAGGTGAAGACAACGGGAAAACGGGTGTTGCGTTGCGAATCTGACATCAGTTCACCCACACAAATCCTTTTGTAACTATGAGGAAAATAGCAGAAACAAACACATCATGTGATAAGTGTTATACATCTGGTTGAAATGAATGGACAAAGGTTTTTCTTTCAACAGCTCCTTCAGAGTGCTTAACACGTAAAATAAACCTACAGTCTCAGTTTCATGGAAATGTTTGAACACGGATTTAAATCTGTCTGCACAGACTATTGCAAATTTGGGAAACGAATATATTACGCATTTAAAATGTTGTTTCTTTTACTAAGAATATTATTTAATAACTATTGAGCATGACGTCACTCGGGTACATGGAACTATATTTTAAAAGTACCACACACTGATTCTGTCCAGAGAAAGAAGTAAATTTAAATAGTATCTTTAAAGAATATTTACTATAATATTCTGAGTGTCTTTATGGTAGCTACTAAGCACACCAAATTACTGGCTGCATAATATATGCCTAAATCTTTAGTCTGTATTCTCAGTATTTCATCTTGAAAGAAAAATCTAAGTAAAACAGAGGGGTTTCATAAATATTGTCCACACAAAAGGATCTCTCTGAGGCTGCAATTCGAATGTTGAAAGCACTTGTTGAACCACGGAGTTCAGGGTTACAAAGCTTGGTATGTTCTATTGGATTTCACACGACCGATGCCGCGTTATTTGTTCTGCACGATTTCAACTGCACCAGTCAGATAATAGTATGAGAGAATTGTGAAGCAATAAGATAGGTCATCTTAAAAGGCATACCAGAATCATCACCAACATGCAGCAGTCAAGCAAGGAGGCAGACCGCTTCTGACCAGTTCCGGTCTCAATCTTCAGACCAAGAGAAAGAAGTGTATATTGATTAAATCATGATTCAACCGCCTTTTCACACCAATATGACTCCACTGAGCACGATGCTGCATGAGAAGCTGACAGTCATTCCCTGGCAAATAAATTCATCGCATTTTTTGAAAAAGTTCATTACCATGTTCAGAAAAGGGCATGAAGTTGAATCCAGTTTCAACGTTCATAAACATGTAAACACGTTTTAATATTATCCTCTCATATCTTCCCCCGAGGTATCTGAATCAAACTCTGCGTGCATTATGTATTTTTTCGCCCTTCATCATAAATGATTTATGACTATAGCATCGGTCTTAGAAACATGTCTGATGGAAAGTGTTTCATTTTATTCAACACAGTGAATACTGCCTTGGGAATATTACAGTAATGTAAGATGTCCCTTTCAGATTTTCCAAAAACAGCACAAAAAATCAGAAAGAAGTTCTTTACTATGTAATAGATTTCTGTTCACAGGTCTGATCTGACAACATTCTTAAATGTGACATAAAGTGTAAATTTTACAAGTTAGTGGGAAACAAGAACATAACTTCTTAACTTTCGCAAAAATAATGAACGCTCCAGAAGTTCGCAAGGGCTCTTCTTAAAATGATCAACATTGAAACCGTGTAATTGTTTATTACGCCATTCTTATTAAAGTTGACAACTTTTTATTACCGCCGTAACATAACAAAGTAATTGCTACATAAACCGACTACGATAGCCTAGCAACTAGACCACAGACAAATGAAAACAGAAAAAGAAGCACGAAAGAATTTTTCAGTATATAAAAAAGAAGTAAACTTTGGCCTGGGAACGTGGTGGAAGCAGCACAGCCCGTGAACAATGAAGTTAGTGACTTTGCGACTTATCTCTGTTTCTGCTCGTGGCTCTTTCATTGTCTTTCCCGCCCTCGGCTGCAGTTATCTCTCTTCCGCTCAATAAAGTTGTATCTTCTCTGGTCCCTCAATTCTCACTTATCAGGTGTTTCCTGGCACCAGGCCTTTTGACACACTTCCGGTAGACGGACAGGTCCACTCTATGACCTTCACCCCACGGTCTCTGGTCGCTTACAATGGCCACAACCTTTAAGTTTTGTCATACTCGCCTTCTGGTGTTGTATGGTCCTTATGAGGGACCCCTGACCCAGAAAAACAGACAATAAGGCCTTCTTTCTTATCTTTGGAACCAATCGTCAGAAAAATCTTCTGTCCTTTCAGACCCAAGGGCATTTCACTGATACAGGTCCATTTCTCTCAAGTTTATAACAGTACCTGCACCCATAGTGAACTCACTGGAGCAGAAACCTCAATCCTCACTTTGCTGGACAAGGTTTTCTCGGTCTTTTATGGAACGGGAAGTATCATTATTCTGTTCACAAAAAGCAATCACTGTACCCTATTCTGAGCCAGATGAATCCAGTCCGCATTGTCAAACCACATTACTTTAACATACATTTTAATGTGATCTTCCCATCTACACCTAGATATCTTCAAGTTGTCTCTTCTAATCAGGTTTTCCGACTAATAATGATTGGTATAAATGTCTTATCACTCTCTGTGCATATACACCCTAGCAATTATTCTCCAAAACCCCCGCGCATCCTATCAGAGATTAGAGTGAAGGAAAACGTCTTTTGCGTCTTTGATTCCACATGCATTCTCAGTGAAGTTCTCTATCCGACTTTCATCACCTATAAAAAAAAGTGAATTCGAAATGGTACGAAATTAGTTTTAATTTATTTTGTTTGGACTCAAAAAGCGCTCATCATAGCTGTTGAAATAATAGGCCATAAATATCACGACCAAGAAATTCAACTTTTAAGTTGTATTTTCACTGCAACGAATTCTTCATAAAGGCTCTTGCAGATCTAACTTCGTTGTTTAATAGTCGAAACAAATTACAAAGTTTGTTATGAAACAATACGAACCATCAGCCATTAGTATTATTAAGCTTTCTTTGTCCCAAAAGATGAAAAAGTATAGGTCGAAGTAATTTTTTATAACTTAAACCATTTTTCCTCTCAAAAGACTGTATTGCACGGAATGGCGATACGACTTAACATTGCTGTGTTCTTAACTTGCACCACTCTAGCTCTGATTTGCTAATATGTTATATGAAATTGGGCGTACACCAATATGAAAATTTAAAGAACTAAATACTTTTTTCTTAAATTCCCATATTGGTGCAATTTCGAACAGAAAACAGTAATGTCCATACAAAATATAATAATAATAATAATAATTTCATGAAATGTAATTATATAATACATGTGGCATTTGCTAAAAACAATATGTATCCCGGAAATAGCTGCTGCCCTATGTACCTTAGGGACGAGGTCTGTCTCGGGTACATGGAAGTACACACCCCATAAAGTGGTGAATAGATGCGATAACAATAATAATAATGATAATAATAATAATAATAATAACACACTTGTAGAAGAAACTTAAGATTGAGAAGGACGTTAAAAGTATTCTTAAATTTAGTTCCTCCAAAGAGCATTATATTCAATACGTTCCGCACCGAAGGTAATGTAGTCTGAACGTGTGAAGTTGTCCGTCCAATCGCCGCCTCTTTCTAGAGCCTTCCACTGTCCCACTTGTCTGCCTTCACGGCACAGAGCGCTAAAAATCGTGGATTATAAAAAGCTTTAGAGTTTATTAAAGACTTCAGTCTTTGACGGTGGTGATGTATTAATATTAATGAGCATTAATAATGAAGCGCCATGATAGTTTAAACAAGTTATTACACACCACTCTCACTAGGTGTCAGCACCCCAAAAGAGGATTAACATAAATTATTAATCATATAATTTGTTTATGGCTTATCTAACAAAGCTGTCAGTAGATGAAAATATATAGAATGGGATGGTAAGGTAATAGTAAATCACGTTATGGAAGTGGATGAATTTAAGGATATTTTCCTGGAGGTACTGAGAAAAACTACGACAAACGTCAGTCATGATAGTCTAAGAGCAGACCGGACCGGAGATAGGTATTTGTTCTATCGATTGGGCCCAACAGAGTAGGTACCTGAAGACGGAGATAGAGCCCCATCTCCGAAACGTCGTTCAATTTTATTATTTATTAAACGATGGATAACATCCAAAAAAAAATTATTTAAATTATCATCTGGTTTGTTGGGTTCTTGAACTTATCCATCGTCTGATGTTACAAACATACAACGTTACGAGGTCAGGATCTGCCCTCCTCGTCTCATGTCAGTCATTTTTAAGTGATTTGGATTAGCTCATTTTAAAGGACCCCGCCGCCCTCACTATACCTCGTTTTATAACATCAGACGACGGACAAGTTCCAAAAACCCACCAATCCAGATTGTATTACACTCTTCAGTAACCTTCAGAAACGATGATTTGTCATACTTTCGATACAAGAGCGAACATCTACATAACTCATTAACTGTGCGTGTCTCTGTAGAACTTTCTAGAGACATTCCAACATTTTACATTCTCGCTCGTATGAGGTACACGCTACAAATTACTACCTGTGCGGGAATCATAGAACCTTAACGACTAAAACACAGATTATAGATAACATTAAAACGGTAAGATACACTGGATCCAACTGGCTCGGTGAAATATCCCTTGGCAGTAACGGACCTTCCAGTTACACCAGGGGTCGTCAACCTGGTCCCTACCGCTCACTAGTGGGCGATTCAAGATTTCATGGTGGGCGGTGGGGATTTTTGTCCGTTGTTACAAATTTTGTTCTTCCTCCAACAACTTCGCGAGTTTGACTTTTTAAAATATGCTTTTGCAATTTACTTTTGAATTCCATCTCTAAACTTTGAATATAATAATTCACCGAACACTTTTCGAAGTATACTCGTGGACGAGGGAGCAACGAATGGGCTCCGTAGCCAAAGGCAGGAGTTTAGTGCGCATAACGAGGGCGGGAGCTTATCAGCGGCCATCACTTAGTCTTCGAGCTGTACCTCTTTCATGGTGGTGGGCAGTACGTGCGGCACCGGTGGTCGGTAAGGAAATTTTACCATCAACAAAGATACAAAAGTGGGCGGTAGGTAAAAAGGTTGACGACCCCTGAGTTACACGGTGACAGGAAAACAGGATAAAGAAAAAGCTGGTGGTTTCTGGAACGATATGCTACTGAACCTTAATTAGAATTGATATTCTCGACAGGTAGCCGCTTCAGAAGATGAGCACGGCCTACATGCGGGATTGCCCCAATATGTGTTCCGTATTTGAACCTGCCTGACACATGATGTGGAGGAATGACCCACAAAGCCCTTACCAGCACACTCACACCCCCATCCGCGCTCACTACAATTTTGAAGCGAGGTTTCATTAGCTAAGGATAACAGCGAACAGTTTGATGCGTGGATGACGTCAGTTCCTAGAACTTGATGACGATTATACTAGCCATTGAAAACACATGTGACCCGAAACAGCGAACCACTTGAATAAAACATGTAATATATACTATGTGAATAAAACGAAGTCTTAAAACAAAAACAGAACGTTCACAAAACTCACATAATGGACTCAACTACACGACTTAATCTGTTCTCCATAACTTAAACCTGAGAAAAAAAAAATAACGTGGCGTGGTCAAGACTTCAGCCGAGACAGTCAAGAGAACTGTAAACGAAGCTAATGCGCAAACTTCTGTAGTTTGCTCGTATCTATAGACACTTAACTAACATGAAACTCATAGCAACTTCCGGTACCAGTAGTGGACCTCACACAGGCATATTTTCCCGGTTAAAAAAATATCTTATATTTTAAAACTGCTCCCAGTATTTGAGTTAAGTGCTTAGGTAAGCTTATATAATTAGCTAAAAATTAATTTGGGAGGAGAAATTGGTCGAAAACCGAAATTAAATATTTCAATGTTTCGTGATGTTTGTAATGTTGATTGTCAACATCGAGAGACGGCAACCTTCGTGAGTTAAAGCAAGGAAGATAGTTGTACCGAAAACAGACACCAGAAAGCGTTTAAAACGCCACTTTATACGATAAAAGGATTATTAACGGGGCTTATATTTCGTAAGCATTTTCCCACATTTTTAAACCAATCCCAATTATAAGAAACCGTAAGGAGAAAGCATTGACCAACTCCGTCTATCTCACTCAGACCCGCAAGAGTTTTCATTGGTGCGGCAAGATGGCGAACCCGGTCTACATATTTTGGCTCTTAGTATTGCTATTTCAGTCAGGTGCTTTGAAACGTCTCTTCACGTCACAGAAGCGTTGTAATGAAATTTAATAACTTATTTTTAAGTCGCTTAGTACATCCAAGTACTATAAAAAATTTTGGAAGAGAATGTTTCGTACTACCCGATTCGCTAAAGTGCGAATTCTGAGCTGTCTTCACTCCGCTGTTCGTGTTGCGACGTACGATGTACGATTTTGCTCTTACCTAGAAGCACGCAATTTCGTGTCCGCTACAATGACTGTAGCTTAATTCCGGTGTGGGCAGTGGAAACCTTCATTTCTGCACGGCTATAATAATATACTCGTATATGTTTCTTCCATTAGAGGTGGAAAGACAGAAGAATGTGCACTAGGCGCATGATAATAATTGAAGCGTGACATAAAAATTGATGACTGCCTACACAGTCCATTAAAAACAAATCAAAATCTAACCAGAAAAGTTTTGTCTCTTGTATCATCGAAATAAATGTTATGAATGGAAATTATCAAATAACAAAAAGTTTCCAATCTGCATTCTCTAGATTGCTACATACAGATTACACCACAATATGGCGGTGAAACGTTGCAAAAATACCCGAATAACATATAACATCACTGATTGAGCGCGAATGAGGCCTTAAATGTAGTCTTTTTCAAACCATGAGAACAAACATTGGAGTCGGAAGAGTACAGATTATAATGTGCTTAATATGTGACAGCTGAAGAATAAGAAGAACAAAGAACACAAAAATCAATTACGTAGTCAATAAAACAGAAGTAGTTAAGGGTTTAATAGAGCAAGAATTTAGTTTTCGAAAGCAATGACTAGGAATATTCTGTTTACTTAAAACAAATCTTTGTTGGAAATATTTGTACATAATTTTAAACACGTATCTTAATATATTTCTTAACACATTTTCTAATAATAAATATCATTACATAGATAAGAAGGTTACTCATATAATACTGCAGTATTAGAAAGTTGTTTAAAATCTCCTCATACGGTAGTTACAGATTATTAATTTTAATATTATAGCAGTAAAACTTGGCAGGTTTTGTTTTGGTGTTGACCCTGCGTGTATCGCTTTACAATTACGCCATTCATGAATAGTTCATCTGTATTACATACTCCTTATTTGTACTTCAGTTATAATAATGTCATTTTACGTGCAGGTAATCCGTGTGTCTTGAAGCAATATAGATTTCCCGACTATGCTGGCGTTAAGTCACGACTTGCGTATAGGAACTGCCTTACCTCGTTTTTATTTTCGTGGTAGTAGCTTGGATGTTGTGTGGTATTGCATATTGTGGGCCTGTGTGTATGTTGGATCAATATTTCTGCCGTTTCATTGCAAAACTTCTATCCAGATATCACCTCTGCTAAATAACAAAACCAAACACTTCGTGAGGAAAATACACACCTGGAATTTAATTTCTGAACTGAGGTGTCATACTACCAAATATAAATATTGGTACTACTTAAATATTTCTATACGTTCTGCGTAATTTAACCGATTAGTTTATAGAACGGTCGAATCGGTCGGCAAACATTATTAAACTAAATGTGAAGATTAATTGTAGTTCAGAGAGTATTGTACATAAATCACGGTGGTCTCACATTTAATCCCTAGTATTAATGGCCTTCTTCTATCATATGGGATAGATAAATTACAAAGTTTTTAATGTCAACCAACCGAAAGAGTGCAGGCCGACCAATGCCGACCAATGAATATGTATATGTCCTACTAGCGAAATCTCCCTTCATAGCGGGAAATTTTCTCAGAATAAGTCCTACTAAAATATTCAAAATCATTAGTTTAATAATGAAATCCCGTTTATAGAAATGCGAAAGGATGTGATATTACACTCTTTTAAAATTATTTTCCGTCGCGTAAAATACGCTGTAATCATTTTATGCATGAACAGTTGCCAAGCAACAAACGAGTAATGGGCACAGATCGCTTTTATGCGTTATAAAGTCCACGTTAACCGAAGAACAATGAACAGACGAAGGAATTTTACACAACAGAATACAAGGGATCGCATAAATACTTCAGTTTGGTAAGAGGTGGTGCGTTATGGTTGATTCTACTTACTGGTAACGTTTCATAAATACATCTTACAATTATTATAGAAGATACCGTGTGAACCAAACGGGAGAAGTCTACAAATTAACGGACAAAATAAGACTTTTACTCGGTTAGAAAATAAATGTTTTATATATTCCAATCTTTCCTGCAAAACTTATAACTTACATAGCATGTAAACACATTTATCATTGTTATCTGGACTGGAGGGA